>JAKTTW010000036.1:0-124084 GCA_030560525.1 Diutina catenulata
GAATTTTCGACCTATCGAGGGTAAGTTCTCGTGACTAATGAACTGAAGATAAGTGCCTACGAATTCCGCTGAATTTGACTAGTACCCTATAATTTTTCTAAAAAATATTGGAACGACTGTATCGGTTGACAATTGGTATTGCCGAAAGGGGAAAAGAGGTAACAAAACCACGGCAGATCGGGGCTAGGGGGCTCCTGTGATCCCGGGCACCGTGCCCAGCCGGGGGCCCGCGTCGGCTCGCAGCAGTGCGTGCGTCGTGTTTACCTATTTTTTTTTGCTTTGTCCCGCCCAGCCATGTGTTTCAGTCACCCTATCCCTGATTCTTCTGTGCGCGACTTGCCCCCTCGAGGCAGGCGGGAGCATGACTCCCCTACATTAGTGAATGTAATACCCAGGCATTCTCAGCCACCTCGCCGGGAAAGCAAGTTAAGTCATATCGCAGATCAATCGCGGGCATGGGGCTGTGTGGTATCATTGTAGCGTCCCTGTTGCCAGCTAGCCCCTGGCAGGGATGTGTCACCGTGGCGGGCCCGACGCAAACTACCCGAAATCCACACCTCTGCACCGCACCGGCACCGGTCTAGACACCGCCGCCCGTGACACCCCTTAGACAGCCGGCTGCCACGGGCCTATATGTACTACTCTGTGGTCGAAGGGAGGAATGGAGGTGAATTATGCATGCGCTCAATTCAGCGACCTATTATGAACAAAACAGTAATAAAAAGAAACGTTAAGGGTAATCAGAGCCAGGGCCAGCCATCGCCGCCAGATCAAGCAGCCGCCGCCGCACCCAGCCAGCCCCGCAGTAAACACCGCCAGGGGGAAACAAAAACACAGGCGCCCGCTGTCGCCGACACCCCTCGTCTCCACCACCATCGTTCCAGGGGGAGTTATTTTTAAATTCTTATTTTTTTGTGCAGCTCCCGCACACAGGCTTATTATAAGGAAAAAACCCACACCTCACCAGAATTTGAACCGCCCGCCACTTGCTCACCCACTCCACTCGTTATGGGACTTCTCACCAGATTGAAGGGTGAACACAAGCGGTCGCCCTCCAAGGACCTGATCCCAACCCACGCCCGCACCAACACCCTGAGCTCGCTGTTGACCTACCTGGACTTCAGTGCCACGGGGTCGGACTCGAGCTGCACCCTGAGCGAGTCCCACCACTACGCGGGCAAGGATCCGCTGGGGCGCACCCCCAGGGGCGCTCCCATTGGCTTTGGCTCGTCCGCCACCAAGCACGCCGGCCGCCGCAAGTCGTATGATCCGCTGGCCGCATTGCGCTACGCCGACGACGACGACGACTTGCCGCTGTTGGACCCGCGCAAGGTGCTGCGGTCGCTGGCGGACACGATGAAGGCGGCCATTCCCCGCCTGGCCAAGTTCTACGACCCCCCGCAGCCCGAGCTCGACGACGACCGCGTGCTGCGCCCGCGCGATGCCCCGCGCCGCTACCTGTTGTTCGATCCGCTGCCGCGCCAGCGAGCCACCCAGGAGGTGCGCGAGTTGCTGCCGGAGCCGGTGGAGGCGGCGCCTACGTGGCGGCCCACCCCCAAGCAGCGCAAGCTGTACTTGGGCATTGACGAGGCTGGCGAGGAGGCGGAGCCCCAGGTGCAGCTGCGCCGCGCGTCTGCGGCGCCGGACGCGAAGGACGGCTACTACACCCAGTGGCGCGACTACTACGCCAGCTTGCAGACCCCTGGCGCCCCTCGTCGCAAACTGCCGCCATCCCAGCCCGAGCTGCCGACTCTGCACGTCAAGTGCCCACCACGCACCGCGACTAAAAATAGGGCAGGGTCATGCAGCGAAAAAAAACCATCGTCTACTGCGCGCGATAAAAATCACAAGGGGCGCGAGCTGGTGACCATGGAGGACGACCCGGAGTTGCGACGCCACATCAGCGACTACAACCAGTTTTTGTTTGACGACGACGCCCAGTTGCCGACGCCGACGCTGATTGGCGAGCCGTTGCTGCGCCCGCAGCTGGCGGACTCGCACGCGCTGTACAACCTGATCCAGCTGGGGGCGCTGCTGAAGTTCCAGGCGAAGCTGGCGGCCCAGCTGGCGGCCCAGCTGGCGGCTCAGACGACCCAGCTGGCGGTCCCGCTGGCGGCCCAGGCTCCTCCCGCGCCACTGGCCCAGCCGGTGCCGCCGCAGCCCGCCCAGGCCGGAGCCGCGTTGCGGGCCGCTGCTGCTGCCAACCAGCTGCCGGAAAAGATGCCTGCCCAGGACACTGGCTTGTCCAAGCGGGCGCTGGCGATGCCGGCAATGCCCACGGGCCCCATGGCCGCGATGTACACCGGGCAGTTCCCCCCGGGAATGGTGGGCTCGCAGCTGATGGGCGGGTCGCAGCTGATGATGGGGTTGTCGCAGTTTGGCCGGCCCGGGATGATGCACTATCCCACGGTGCCGCAGATGCACGACGGGTACCCGCAGCCCGGGTTGTACGGCAACCCGATGATGAGCTACCTGACCGAGTACTTTGGGCTGGGGTACGACGGCGGGCTGCGGCGCCACCTGATGACGGTGGCGGACCTGGCGCGGTTGCGGATGCTGCGCAGTCTGATGGCGCCGTTGCTGGCGGTGCCCACCGGCGGGTACATGCCGCCCAAGCGCGGGTTGACCCCCCAGCTCACCGGCGGCTACGGCGGGTACGGGTTTGCCAAGATCCACGACGGCACCATCAACCGCAAGATCGAGGAGTTCTGCGAGTTGCGCGCGTACATTTCGCTGGGCAACAAGCTGTTGGAGTTCCGGTTGCGGTGGGTCAAGATGTTGATCAAGGCGGTCAACTTCAACTTGTACCTGTTCATCAACATCAAGGGCGAGCCCATCACCCCCGACATGGTGTACCAGAACCGCGCGATGTTTGTCAAGCTGGCGGTGACCCACTTGTACAAGCTCATGAAGGAGGACCAGGGCAAGCCGCGGTTTGACCTGATTCGCGCCGACATTTGCTACATCCACGGGTGCTTGCTCAAAAACGACTACCTCACCAACTACAACGAGGACTACGGGCTCGACAAAAACATCGACGCCGCCATCGAAATGTTTGAGAAGGCGTTGGACACGCTGCCGCTGGACTACCGCCTGTTGTACAAGCTCGGCGAGATCTACGAGTACGAGTACCCGGACGAGTTTGAAAAGGCGTTGCAGTACTACAAGGAGGCGGCGTCGTTGCTGTACAACCGCGCCATCCTCAAGGTGGCGATGCTCTACTTGAACGTGCCGCAGATCCGCCTGCGCCGCTTCATCCGCTACCTCCTGGACCTCGCCAACATCGACATTGACGACGTCAAGGTGAAAAACCTCGACGACAAGGACGAAATCGAAGACGTCATTGGCTTGGCGTGCTACGAGTTGGGCAAGGTGTACGAGGGCATCTACCCGGGCGACTTGGCGTTCGAGGACGACTTCATCCAGCGCGCGTTGGAGGTGGCGCCGGTCAACTACGCAAAGGCCCTCACCTACTACAACAAGCTGGCACGCCTCAACTGCTTGTACGGCCTCGTCAAGCTCGGCAACATCTACGAGTTTGGCGAGCTCAACCGCGCACGCAACGCAAACAAGCTGATCCAGTGGTACACAAAGGCCACGCTGCTGCCGCTCGCGTTCAAGCGCCACCCCGACGCCATGATCGGGTTGCTGCGGTGGTGCCTCAACGGGCTGGGCGGGGCAAACAAGCAGATTCCCTTCCCCAACCCGCAAATGGCCGTCATGTGGTGCGACCGCGCCATCAAAGAGTTTGACCTGCCCGACGCCATGTACTGGATGGGCGAGCTCATCGAGATGGGGGTGACCCAGGGGAACCCCAACGAGTGGTACCTGAAGGCGTACAACTTGGGCCACGAGGACGCCGCCGCCAAGCTTGGGTTGCAGCCCGAGTACAACGGCGAGGGCGCCTACGACGAGGAGGACGACGAGGTGGAGTTTTCCGAGTAAAAATGCATACACTCATTTAGACCAGGTGGTCGCTTCTTTTTAATATATAGCTGGAATACAAGTAATTAATTGTGAAAGAAGGGGGAGGAAGGGGAAGGGAGATGGAAGGAAGGAAGGAAGAGGTGGCTATAGGAAGGAGTGGAAGGTGGTGAGAATGGGGAAGGTTGTGAGAAGGTGGTGAAAATGTGGTGAAAATGTAGTGAGAGGGTGGTGGAAGGTGGCTAGAATGTGGCGAAAAGGTGGCTAGAATGTGTCGAAAAGGTCGTGAGAAGGTCGTGAGAAGGTCTTGAAAGCAATAAAAGGCAGGTGTTGCCTCGATCTCAGCGCGATAGGGGGATCAGCGGTTTAAACTTTCCAGATCCAACGGTGGCGTGGATTCGTACGAACGAGAGCGAGAAAAAAGTGACAGGATAGCGGCGGGGAAAGACTAGAAGAATAGGGGTGGCCAGAGCAGAGGGCAGAAGAAAGCCGGAGAAGCGAGAGGAGCCGAGACACCAGCACAGGAAGGCTTAGTCGCGACGGGGGAGGCCCAAGCGAGATGGTCGAAACGCCTAGCGACACCGAAAATAGAAGTTTCGGGCGACACGAAACTCGCGTAAACACCGTAGAAACTACACACCCCGCCAACCACGCCTGCCACGCCCAACAACCCCCGTGTTTACCCCAAACACGCTGTCATTCCGACGCGTCCCCACTGTCTGACGTGACGGACTCGCTACGACGCACCGCGGCGCCGCCCCCCTGACGTCGGACAATTGACCGAGCACAAACACGACACTTCCTAAACAGGCAGTGATGGCGTCCGAGCCCATTGCCCCACCGCTGGCGAGGTCTCCCCACTGTTTCGACCCTACCGCGAGCTCTTAACCCGCCGCCAGGTATCACCGCGCACGCGATAAGCTGTGACACTGACAGGTAAAAATAGTTTGGGCACACCAAAAACACCATCCCAAACACCACCCAAACACCACCCGAAACACACCCCAAACACAACCCAAACACCCCATAAACACTACCCACGGCACCGTAACCCCCACTATGCCATACTCCTAGCGCCCTATACCCGTACACTCTTCTCTATCCCCTAATCGCCACTCGTTCTTTTGTCCCACCGGGCCGTTATCGCCTGCAGATCACGCTGCGATAAGACCCGTATATAAACACCCATCCGCACGGCGATAACCCCATGGACAAACGGAAGCTCTCGATAGCCAAACTCAAGCTGCCGCTCCTGCTGCTGCCCCTCCTGCGAGGCTCGCCGCTGCCCTTCTACGACGACGACGACGACGACGTGGGCCTGCGCCAGCTGCTGGGTCTGGGCGACTTCGGGGCCGGGTTGGACGATCCCCGGGCAGCCAAGACCGCTGCCAAGTACGTGAGCGCCGAGGGGTTGCGGATCGAGGGTGGGGATATCGCCCACGACTTGACCAAGCTCAAACAGCCGCTGGGGTTGCGCCGGTCCCACCTGCTGCTGTCGGTGATCGACTCGGGCCGCGGCCTGAGAGCCGGCTCGTTCAACGTTCCCGGCGGGTTCCGTCGCCAGTTTCTCCAGCAGCAACGCCACACCGAGACCCCGGGGTTTTTGACCCGCAACTTCGTCGAGTTTCTCCAGGTTTACGGGCATTTTGCCGGCGAAGAGCTCGAGGACGACGACGACATCGCGTGCCACTACCGCACCGACGACGAGGAGCTGCGGCTCTTGGGTCCCCCGCGACGAGGGGGCACCGCTTCCGACACCAAGGCGTTCTTTTTGCTCGTGAAGGCGTTTGTGGGCACGGGGGTGTTGTTTTTGCCCAAGGCGTTCAGCAACGGCGGGCTCGTGTTTAGCAGCGGGGTGCTCGCGGTGTTTGGCGCCCTCTCGTTCTGGTGCTACCTCGTGTTGGTGTATGCCAAGGAGAAGACCCGGGTGTCGCTGTTTGCCGAGATCGGGGCCAAGCTCTATGGGCCGTGGTTCCAGCGGTTGATTTTGTTGAGCATCGTCATTTCCCAGCTCGGGTTCGTGGCTGCGTACATTGTGTTTACCTCGGAGAACCTCCGGGCGTTCATCTACAACTCCACGGGGATCGAGGTGGCGAAACTGGTGCTCATTCTCGCCCAGATGGTGGTGCTCACCCCGCTCTCGCTCATCCGCGATATCACCAAGCTCCTGCTCCTGGCGGTGATTGCCAACTTTCTCGTGTTGGGCGGGCTCGTCACCATTGTCTACTACATTGCCCGTCAGTGGTTGGTGACCCAGCACGGCGAGTTTGGCCCCGGGATCGAGTTCTTCTTCAACAAACTGAAGTTCTCGTTGTTTGTCGGGGTGGCCATTTTTGCCTTTGAGGGGATCGGCCTCATTATCCCCATCCAGGAGCTGATGCGCTACCCCGAGCACTTCCCCAAGGTGCTTGGTGGGGTCATTGCCACGATTCTGGCCATCTTCATCTTTATGGGTGCGTTGGGCTACCTCACCTACGGCAAGCACATCCACACCGTGATCTTGCTCAACTTGCCCCAGGACCTGCCCGCGGTGATATCGATCCAGTTGTTGTACCTGGTGGCCATTCTCTTGCTGACCCCGCTCCAGCTCTTTCCTGCGATCCGGCTCGTGGAGTCCAAGGCGCTCCCCAAGCTGGGCAAGGCGCTGGCGCGGGTCAAGTGGGAGAAGAACGTGTTCCGCACCTGCTCGGTGGCGTTGGTGCTGTTGATAGCCTACTTCGGCGGCCGCAACTTGGACAAGTTTGTCTCTTTCATCGGCTGCTTTGCCTGCATTCCCTTGGTGTACATGTACCCTCCCATTCTCCACTACAAGAGCTGTTGTTGCGACGAGCCCGGGTTGGACGCTCTCGAGCGCCGCCGCCGCTACTGGCTAGGGGTGGTGGACTACGTGTTGGTGGCGGTGGGAGCGGTGGCCCTCGTGTACACCACCTTAGATATCATGTCATAGACTAGCATAGACAATAATTAGAAAGTCAGGAACTGTAGAGCCAAGACACTGGGCGAAATTACGAGGATCGATTAATTGAGCTTTGTGGGCACTACACATGTTGAATTCTGTTTCAGACCGAATACGAGTTAGCTGATGAGGAATTATCACAAGAGTGGCCAGGATGCACCGGGTTTAGTCGCAAGGTGTAGTCACAAGAACAACTCACCGTCTAGTCCCAAAACCTAATCCACGCCACAAACATTAAAATAAGAACAAGGTACGAGATACAGGAAAACCGGTCTGGGCCCAGCGACCGCCTTAGACCTTGCCCACGGGTATGTTGGCTGTGCCAGCTACGAGGGCTATGCACCGCAACCAGCTCCGTAGGCTGTGTTCACTGCACCACCATGCTTGCTTCCACGTGAACCGTCTAATCCTTTGTTTACGTGAAACGCCCACAAACGCGCCAGCAATGGCCACCATCCCTTCGTCTTTGGTAGGAAATAGGGTTCAATTGACAACGTAGGCGCCGCGGCAACCCGCCTCAAAATATGTTCCTTCTAGATCCTCCAGGTGTTTTTTCTTGGCACTCAGTGGTGGTGGGGGAAGGGTATTTTTGGATTTGGAGGTGGCGTGTTTGGAAGTGGAGGTTGATTTGTCAGAGACGAAAGCGTGAGTAGTGAGGAAGAGTACATTACGAAGTGACCCCGTCTAAAATGTGATCCGTCACTTTGGAATTACAAAGCGATGGTGGTAACAATGGCGGCCACAAATACAATAAAAAAAGCTGGTGGTTAGCGGGTGTCTCAAAAAGGTCAACACAGAGTGGCGGTGAAAAACGAGTGAAAAGTCTGGAAATTTCAGTGTGGTAGTTACAAATGTGATAGTGGCCTGAGCGATCTCAAAATAGTAGTGATAAAAATAGTGGCCGTTGCTAATCAGCGGTGATCTTGACACGCCAACATTGGCGGTGATTTCGGTAGTGAAACAATGGTTCCACTAACGAAGACACTGATTCCACTAACCAAACACTGGTTCCATTAACCAGCACCAGGCCCCATGGCTCACGTATGCATGTGTATTAGTTACTTAGACTCGGACGACCCGAGGAGGTTGGCCACCGCCATCCGTGCTTCGTGCACCTGGAGCTGCAACGCGGCGTTGGCGTAGCGGAGACCCCTCGAGAGCTCCAGCTCAAGGGTGTCGATGTTGTTGTGGATGAATTCCTGCTTCTGCTGGTGGAACTCGGGCGCCTTGGCCGCCTCGACGGCGTCGTACTTGGCGGTGAGCTGGTGGAAGGTGTTGGGCATGAAGAAGGCGGTGGCAGCGGTGCCCACCAACACCGGAGCCGCGAACCGCACCGGCAACAGCCGCCGGTTGACGAGGATGGACCCCGTGAGCGCGGCGGTGAGGATGAGGATCCCGTTGGGCAACAACGGGTCGCGGATGGTGTCGGCCACCTCCGCCTTGACGTTGCGCCACTCGTTGTTGGCGCTCAGGCGCTGGGTCTCCAACTCCGCGTCCAAGATCTGGAGCTTGTCGTGCAACCACGTCCGGGCCTGTTTGGTGTACTTTTCGAAGGTGGGAGCTGTGCGGATGACCATGCCCTTGAAGTAGGAGAAGTCGCCGTGGAGCGCCTCCTCCTGCTTGAGGTCGCTGGGGATCGGGGCGTTGACGCCCGGGGTGGTGACCACCTGGTCGTCGTCTTCGTAGAATGAACGGGCCATGGTTGGCGACTGATGTGATTGGCGCGAAAAAGTGCGGCGGTGGGGACGGGACGGTGGTGAAAGGGTGGGGTGGGAGAAGGGGATGGGGGGTTTGGGGTTATGGTGGATGCTACGGGGGATGTTTAGGGGTGTGGTGGTGTTTAATTGTGGATTGATTGGGTGCTTGTCGGAATACGTGTGGTTAGCTTGGTCCTACTGATTGATTTTGCGACAGGCCAAGCGTGAAAAATAATCTAGGATCAATGTAGGGTGTGAAATCAGTAGAGCCAATTGGGGGGTAGTAACACCAAGACTAACAATACAATAGACGTAGTACCGTACTGGCAACATTGGTGGACTACCACTTTGTATTAGTTGACCACGCATACACCTACGAACCAGCCTCAATGAATAATCAGAAACTGTACATCAAAAAACGAAACTACCAATAGACTAGTTAAATAGCACTAGCGCATTACACTGCCAGTAGACTAGCTACCAAGCACAAGCAAACCCCTTTCGTCCTGCTTTGGTTCCACCACTACCTTCCTCACTGAACATTCTACGTACGAATACCAGTATCCCTCCATCATAAATGTGACCACCACTCCAACACATTACACACCACCAAATCACTACACTACCAACAGATCACCAACACCACACAACCACAGACTAGCTACTCAACACCGACACACCCTTTAGCTCCTCCCTGCGTCTGCAATGTTCATCAAACCCAATCCTCACTCCCACCCTGGTCCTATATTTACATCTATTGTACATAGTATATCACAATCCGTTACTTTTTGCGCCCAAACATACCCTTTTTCTTCTTTTTCTTTTTACCATCATCGCCTCCACTGGCCCCAAGCCCGGCCCCCAACGGCCGCGAGTCATCCACGGCAGGGTGGAACGTCTCGTCCGGCAGCGTGTACGACGCCAGCAGCGCCAACGACCCCTGCGACTCGTTGGCGTGCCCGTTGGTCTGCGACGGCGGCGCCAAGTACCCGTCCTGCTGCGGCGCCGGTGGCGGCGTCAGGAACTGCTGTGGCGGCCGGTTGGCCATGATGTTGGTGACGTTGGGGTTGTTGGTCACCAGCATCGGCCCGTACGCCCGCGGCGGCCCGCCAAACTGGTTGGGCCCCATCAGCGTGCGGAACTTGCTGGCACCCGGCATTGGCATCCCGCCACGTCCGCCCACGTCGAACCCGTCCAAGTTGCCGCTCATCTGCGGGTACGCCAGCTTGCGGTTGCCCTTTTTCGGGTTCTGCTTGAACCGCAGCTCGAGCAACGGGTCGATGGGCGCGGCGTTGTTGAACAGCGGGTGGTTGGGCTCCATCGAGCCTGGCGGCACCCGGGCCAGGTACATGTCGTTCATCCCCATCTGGCCAATCTGCGGCATCAGCGGCACCCGCCGAGCCACGGGAGCACCGTTGGGCGGCCCGTTGGGCATGCCAAACCCGGGCGCCATCGCACCGCCAACGGACCCGGGTCCCAGCGACGCCCGCCCGTTGAACAGCCCGCTCGACCCGTAGAACAGCTGTGGCGGCCGCCCCGCGAACCCGTTGCCCTCGGCAAACAAGTTGGGCCGCGCCTGCGGCAGCGTGAACCCGGCCTGGGCCTGGGACGGCAGCTGGGCCGCCAACGCCTGCTCGCGCGAGATCAACTCCTGCTCGCGCCGCTGCAACTCCATTTCCTTCTCCAAGTGCCCGTTGGGCTCGTCGTGGATGGCCAACCCGCGGAACTCGTCGCCAAGCATGAGCGGCAGGTCGTTGGTGTCTGCCGGTGGCTGGCCACGCGGGGTTTGGGCGGGCTGGGTCATTTTCGCGCGGTGCTGGTTCAGCAAGTCGTCGATGCGTCGCAGCAAGTCGTCCGAGTGCTGCTGGGCCTCGTGGATGTCACGCTGGAGCTGGGCGTGCGCCTGCTGGCGCTGGGCGTACTCGCGTTCCAACAGCTGCAACTCGTCCTGTTTGCGGGCCACCTGGTCCTGGAGCGACCCCAACTGGCGCTGCTGCTGGCGGCTCAGCCGGCGCTCAAACAACATCAGCTCGCCCTGGTTGATTTTGACGTACTGGCAGAGCGTCAGGTACATGTTCTCGAGGTACGGCAGCTTGATGCCGTGGTCGTCCGCCAACAAGATGGGCTGCAACAACAAGAGGTCGAGCTCGAGCTCGCGGCGGTGGTAGAAGTTGTAGAACAACAACGGCAGCTGGGTGTGCTCGGGGTTTTTCAGCTCGGGGTACGCCGTCAGCCACAGCTTCAAGAGGTTCTGCTCGTTCTCAAACCCCTTGACGAGCTTGCAGTCCATCTTCTTGATGATCTTGAAGAGCTCGTTGATGGTGCCCAGAATGAGCGGCTTGCACAAGATCTGCTCCGCCAACTCCGCCGGCGACAGCACCTCGAAGATCACCATGAGCGGGTTGAACACCACCCGCGGGAGCGCAAGCTTCCACTGGTAGGTCATGAACTCCTTGGGAGTGAAGCTGGTGAGCAACTGCAGCCCGCCGTCGCCAAACACGTGGCACAACCGCTGGAACTTGGGGTCGTCGCGCACAGCGTTGGCGTCGGTGGCCGCCAGCGTCAGCCCGAGGTAGATGCGCGGCTCGGGGGTGCGGTGGATGTGGGCAAACTCGCGCGGGCCGGTCTGGCGCACGTCGGCCTCGTTCATGATCGAGAGCACCGTGAGCAGCTTGGATTTGGGGAAGCTGAGGGCGACAAACGGCTCCAAGTTGATGTAGCCCGTCAGCTCGATGATGACGATCAGGTCCGGGTGCAACACCGGCACCAACTCCAGGCACTTGGTCTGGAAGTCCTGCAACAGCAGCGCGGCCAACACCACCACGTCGTACTTGGTGCTGAGCCCCACCTCCTCCATCAGCCGGAAAATGCGTTTGGGGACAAACACCTGGCCCTTGCCCGCTTCCAGCAGGTTGATCACCACTTTGGATCCTTCCACCAGCGGTGCGCACATCAGCACCTCCATGGTGTCCAGCATCCGCCAGCCGTAGAACACCAAGTTGGCGTTGGTTCCGACTAGATCGTTAGTAGGGGTTCAGGGTGGGCCACTGCGCGGCCAGGGGCAGATCACGGGCGATCCGCTGTGTTTTGGGGGCCACGACGCGTGTGGGGGGCCTAGCGTGCCCCTCGTGGGTGGTGTACCTACCTGTCAACACGTTCATTCTCGTTGCTATATCTGTTTATGCGTTGATTTTGCAAGCGTCTACGGGCACGCGCACAGTCCTGTGACAGCCCCACTGGGGCAAGCGAAAAATCTCACGACCACCGGGAAAAAAGAAACTTGCACAATAGAGGACTGACCGGGGGCGGTGTTTGCGAGCTGCGGGGAGTCCGGTGGTGGTTACGGGGGTTCTACGGTGTTGACGCACCCTGCGCCTCGGTTGCCGATGCGACCGTTGCTGCGGACCGGGGTGATCCCACCACCGGTTATCCCCAAGCCCCTGGCGCCTGCGGGATCGCGTACCCCTACGTGGTGTGCCTATTGTGTCAGGGTCTTGTGGAGGTGGGTGGAGAAGCACCGGACAAGGAGCCGGAGCAAATCCGTGCGTGTCAGGGGTGCCAAGAGTTTCCCGTCAACGCGACGAGGCGCGATGGCCCGTCAACCTCGCACCCGTCGCGTGGTGGCCGGGCGATCGCTGATCCGCGTTTGCCGCGTCGTAAGTGACCTCTCTGATCCACCTTCCCCCGCTGCAGCACCGTGCATTGCTAGCACGCGCTGGCGACGGGTATAAAAAAAAAATTTTTCGTAAGCTACTCCATCGATCCAGTTCTAAGGAGCCGTCGCCGTGCTTGTTGGTAGGGCGGTTTGATGGCGTTTAGGCGGCGGTGTATCACTGTCCGTACACACTGGGTCGTAGAGTGAAGGCTAAGGGCGTATCTCCGGTTGATGAGTGTCTAACGACGGGACTCTTTCGGTCATTTTCCCTTCGACATCCTGGCGCCTGGCGTCTAATGTAGCTAATGGCGTAGGCGGTGCACCCGCGGGGTGGTGTTCCTGCTGGGACGATGAGGCTACTGGTTGTCCCAAAAGAAATGTGACTGTAAACACCTACCTTTTCTAGCGACGGCGATCCGATTGGCGGGCTTGTCCGCTTTCGGGTCACTGGGTAGCCTGGCCACCCGGCCCGTCACCTGGTTGGTCACACCGTCGGTCTCCTGGTCACCCGACTGCATGGCGGTGCCCTGCTCGCAAATGGCCCGTCACCTGGGCTCATTCGCGTTGCAACGCGTTTTTCGACGCGTTGGTAGTGTAGACAGTATGGCTCGAGGACAGCTTATTCTCATCGAGGGGTTGGATCGCGCCGGCAAATCGACCCAGTGTGACCGGCTCAGCGCCCGGTTGGGAGCCACGTTGATGAAGTTCCCCGACCGGGACACCGCTATTGGTCAATTGATCAACCTGTACCTCACCGACCCTTCCAACACCACGGGGGACGAGACGATGCACTTGCTCTTCCTGGCGAACCGCTGGGAACTGGTGCCCGAGATCGAGCGGGTGCTCGCACTGGGCACCTCCGTGGTCATGGACCGCTACGTATACCTGGGCATCGCCTACTCGTTGGCGAAACAGACCACCCCGCAGATGGCGAGTGCTGCGTGGTTGATGGGCCCCGACCGCGGGTTGCCTAAACCGGACTTGACGTTGTTTTTGACCTTGGACCTTGCCGAGTTGGGCCGCCGCAAGGGGTGGGGTGACGAGCGATACGAAAAGGAGCAGTTCCAGGCCAAAGTGAAAACGAGCTTTGAGCGGGTGTTGGCGAGCGATCTGGAGGTGGACAACGGAGTCATCGAGGTGATTGATGTCAACGGCAAGCTGATTGAGCAGGTGGAGACCGCGATCTGGACCGCGGTCGAGGCCCATGGGGTGGACAAACCGACCAACGACGACATATTACGATTTAACGTTTAATAAACCTATAGAAGTAGCATGAATATAGCATGTGCTCTGAAGCGAGCAGTGAGCACAGTGTGTGTGGCGTGAGTGTGAGTAGTGGAGTGTGTGTTCTGGGTCGGGTTCTTGTTCGTCTCGTCTAGGCTAGCGCGTCTAGCATGGCCAACCGCTCAAGCACCTTTTGCTTCGAGATCTGGTGGATCTCGCCCCCCAAATAGACCTCGTCAAGGATGGTGTACAACTTGTAGAAGTTGAGCACCAAGTCGAGCTCACACACGTTTTCAAAGTAGGTGTCGAGGATCTCGACAAAGAAGTGGAGCGACTCCAAGTAGCTGAGCTCGTTGTCGGTGGGCCCAATCGCCGAAATGAAGTAGAGCCCTGCGTACCGCCGGTACACCAACTTGTTCAGCTGGTACTCGACAAAGTTGGACTGGGGCTTCAGTTCCCGCGAGGAGATGAGACGGTGGATCTCCAGGGTAAATCGCAGCTTGTCTGCTAGACTGTAGTTGTTGTTGAACCACTTCACCAACCGGGTTTTCCCCTGGCGGTTGAGCACGAGGATGAAGTTGATGGCCATGGGTGGTTTGCGTGCGATATGCACCTGTCAATAGCAAGGGGTGGGGCGGGGAACGAAAGGTGTGAAAAACGAGTGAAAAACGCTACATGGATGGCTGGGTTCTCTCTGGTATCTATCCCAGGTTGTTTAATCATCATTTTTAAGTGAATTGGGCCTGTTTCCTTGGCTTCTCTGGTGGGCTCACCTGCAGGCACTCCGCCTAAACGCGTTCCATTATCGGACCGAAGCCAAGGTTCACCATGGCCGACTCAGACAACGCCCGCGAGCTCTACGAGGTACGCGAGGGGATCGTGTTCCTTGTGGAGGTCACGCCAGACTTGGTGGCCCCCGTACCAGAGTTGATGGGCGAGTCCCAGGCGTACGAGATCCTCCTGAGTATCAACGTGCTTATCAAGGAGTTGATGATGATCAATCGCAACACGGGGATCGGCATCTACTTTTACGGGTGTGAGAATGACGCTCTCAAACCACCGTTCCAGCCCATGCCCAAGGCCCATCCAATGGAGGGGCTCGCAGCATTATTCACCCTCAACTATATCAACGTCACCGACTTGACCAAGCTCAACGAGGTGTTGGCCGACCACGAACAGAACGTGCGACGCCTCAGCGATGTGTTGAAGCCCGCGGAGTGGGACGGCGAAGAATTGCCCCGCGTGTTCGAGGTGGTGATGGAAAACTTCCAGCAAAAACGCTACTTCAACCGCAAAAAGTTGGTGTGGGTGACCAACAACGACAAGCCGTTTTTGAAGCGGTCGACAGAGCAGACAATGTGGCGCATGATCAACGATTGCTACAATTTTGGCTACGATATCAAGCCGTTGTTCCTCAGCAACAAGACAGGCAAGTTCGACAAAGCATTGTACCAGGCGATCTTTTTGAACACAAACTACATGAACGACGAGACGCAGGCGTCGCTACCCACCTCGCAGTACGCTGACCAGCAGAAACCGTTGCGGGGCTCGGCCAAAGTGGCCATCGCCAAGGACGCCACTGTTTCCAACCGCATCCGCCAGTACATCATGCGCATCAAACAGGTGAAGCGCCAGCACTTTGCGTGTCCGCTCGTACTCTCTGACGGCGCCACCATCGCTGGTTCGTTTGGGTGTCTGATCAAGGGATACACGCTATACTCGGAGGAGAAGCCGGTGAAGCGCGACATGTACGTCCATGGGGCTGGCGGTGCGATGAAGCGGGTGTTCACTGAGTCGGAGATTGTTGATACCGAGACAGGAACACCTATAGACCTCTCGAAGGAGGAGAAAGGGACGCTGTACGCCCAGCTCAAGGAAAAGCACCAGGTTCGGAGGGGAGTAGAGATCTCGGGGGACGTGGTGATACCGTTGTCCCAGGAAACCTGGCAGTTCCTCCAAAACTTTGCCTTTGACCACAACCCCTCGTCCACAGGTGATGGCGAAGATGGCACTGACTACTCCGACGATGAAGACGAGGTGGATGATGACACCGAGACAGGTGACACATTAGAAGTCTCGCGGCCGCCATATCTCAAGCTCGTGGGGTTCCGCGATCTCGAAACCTACCGCCCGTGGTACAACTTCGGCCCCCCCACGTTCATCTCGGTCGACTTCAACGAGGGTGCGGGGCGTGGAGGGTACACCAACTCGTTTGCCACTTTCCTGCTGCTCTACCAGGGGTGTCTCAAGCTCCAGCGGTACGCAGTGGTGTTTGGGTGTCTCCGCAAGCTGTCAAAGCCTGCGTTGTACGCGTTGTACCCCACACACACCGTCCACAGCTCCAAGTTTGACAAGCCCGGCACCAACAATGGGAACTGGGACTTCCCCGAGGGGTTCTTGTTGATGCGGTTACCCTGGCTCGACGATATCCGGCTGCTTCCCACAAGCTTTGTCGAGGAAGTCGGAGCAGACGCCGTCAATGAAGCATACATCAACACCTTTTCCCAGATCATCCAAAACCTCCTGCTCTCATATGTTCCCGAATCTTATCCCAACCCCACGCTCAACTACTGGTACAAGATGATGATGCACGAGTTGTTAGGACAATCAGTGGAAGAGGGCGATCTGAGCGTGTACAAGAACGACGTGACCATGCGGCAGCTAGCCAGTATCTACGAGGTGCTACAGAACCAGAAGCCCGAGCTCCGAGACATGATAGACAGCATGACTAAGCACATGATTGCGGACGCGGAGGAAGAAGCGCTGAACAAGCGTTCATCGGGCTCGCTGCGTGAAAGCAACCCGAAACGGCTGAAGGGACCCGATCCATACCTTGACGATGACGCTGTGCTTTCAGCATACAAGTCATCTAGCGGAGTGGGCGTCTTTACTGTTCCTCAGCTCCGAGGCTATCAACAGAGGTACAGAGATGAAATTCCTCTGTGCAACAAAAAGCAGGACTACGTGGACGCGATTGAAGCGTTCATTGCCCGCAGGTTAGAGGCCATCCGTAACTCGTCATAGCATAATGAATATATGAAAAAAATAGGCAGCAGCCGGTGAAACATGCAAAAATAGATGGTCCCTAGCGGGATCGAACCGCTGATCTTGGCGTTATTAGCACCACGCCTTAACCAACTGGGCCAAGGGACCGTATCTGAAATTGATTTCTTGGTGGTTTTCTGTGTCGTGGCTTCAAACTAGGCTTGGTTTTGCTGTAAAAAATTCTAGGAAAATGCAAATTCTGTCCTCAAACATGCACTTTTGTTGCGAAAATACTTTTCTGTGTACTTGAAAATGTTTTTTGTATACAGAATCTCGAAACATATAGGCTGCAAAATGCCGCCTATTGAAAAGCCCTATTCGGTACAGATCTCCAGCGTAGGCCACCCGACACAATCTGTGACGCAAAAAGAAAGACTGGCCTCACCCCACGAGGCAAAAAGGATGGTCCCTAGCGGGATCGAACCGCTGATCTTGGCGTTATTAGCACCACGCCTTAACCAACTGGGCCAAGGGACCTTGTTGAAGCCGATGGAATGCATTTCAATCCTTCAGGAGCCTTCCATAGCATCAAGCCAAGTTGTTGCATTGTCCACTTTGAACCAACCATCATTTGCACTCGTTCCGCTGGCATGGCTGCATCTTTCTGCTAGGGTTGGACTTGATTCAGTAAAAATATGGCAGCAAATGCACCCACCACACTACGGCATTTTAAGAAAACTACACAAATAGAAACATCGCCCTTTTCACCTCCACCTTCACCTCTGCCATCACCCTTCACGGCTCCCTCTCCACCCGTGCTCTCTCACACGATGTCACCAGCCTCACCAGTGATCGCGCGAAATAATTTTTTTCATTTTTCATCTCGCTCATCCACCATGCCTGTCAAAGCTATTGCCAAAACGAGCGTCGCTCGCAATGGTGTCGGGGCATTTGTGCGTCCCTGCCACCGTGTTGTGGTCCAGTACTGCAACTGGGGCGGTTCTTCCTCCGGGTTGCGTGACCTCTTAGCTTCTGGCAAGCTCAACGAGGTCGCCAACAAGGACAAGGACATCTTCTGGGAGGTGAAGAAGCTTGCTGGCCACCCCAAGGCGGTGTTCCACTACAACAACGACAACACCAACGAGGTGAGTCTTGCCAACTTGAAGCAGCTGGAGATCTTGCAGAAGCTTTCCGAGTACTCCCAGCGCAGCGGTGCTGACTTGTTCAAGTACAACCACAAGGTGATGTCGAACAACGACTCGGTCAGAGGTATCTGGTCTCCTATGCATGAGCCCAAGGGCCACAGACACCGGATCTAGTCGGGTCCCTGTATAAATACTGTAAATAGCACAATCATACGATATCATGGAAAGTGTAAAACGGGGTGAACGCACCCTCATTCCTGGTTTATTAGGCGAAGTTTTATAGGGGGCAAAGTCTTGTAATTTCTACGCTCTCGCCGTCCGTTCCTTACCATGCGTAATATTAAGTAATCTATACCCGTAAACCGTAATTAATTAAAATAAGTAATGCAATAATGTACAGTGACACAACCGTTGAGGTTGGCCAAGGATGACGTTGAAGTGAATATTGTGCGTGGATCAACCTTAGTGGCGACGAGAGATCGTGGTGATGGACCCGATCTCGTCTTGGTCAAAGATGTGTTCGAACGTGGTGGCGGTGGACAAGACCGGCTCCACCGGCCCCTCGGGCTCCTCGTCGATCACCCCGTTGGCGTCCTTCTTGACGTGGTAAAATTTGTTTCTCCAGAACCCGTCCTCGCCAAGAACCTCCTTACACTCCAAGGTGTAGCCGCCGAGCTTGGGCATGATGATGGTCCAGATGACCCAGTAGGCAAGACCAATGCCAAACACACCCCAGGTGACCACGGGGTGAATCCAGTAGGGCATGTCCTCGTACACCGTCTGGCCCTCCTCCGGAGGAATGTAGGGCGCGACAATCAAGTACAACGAGGACAAGCAGAAGAACAACACAATGGGCCAGGGAGCCTTGATGGGCGGGTTCCACTCCATCTCCCCCTTCCACTTGCGGTAGTAGATCCAGAGGACACCCGCAGCGAGGGCAGTGTTGATCACGTTCAAGGGGTAGGAAATCAAGTTCATGACAAAGTTGTAAGCGTCACCAGGAGGGGGGGCAATGATGGTGATGATACAGATGATCCAGTGCTGGGCAAGACCAATGAGGGGAGTGCCAAACGGCTTGGAAGTCGCCCACAACCGGGCAAAAGGCAAGCACCCTTCACGGCCCAACTGCTGGATAATTCTACCCTGGGAGAAGATGACAGCCAAAACGTTACCAAGAGCGGAGAGGGCAACAAACACCGAAGCGGCAGTCTCTCCGGTCTTGCCGAAAGCGTGCTTGAAAAACGACGCAGCCAAAATACGGCCGGACGAGGCAATCTCCTCCTTGGGCACAACAGCAAAGTAGGCAATGTTGACAAACATGTACACCACACCCAACGAGAGGAACGCCAGGGGAGCAGCCACCTTAAGCACCTTGACGGGGTTCTTGATTTCACCGAGGGCGTAGTTGGCGTTCGAGTACCCGACGTACGACCAAATGACGTTGTAGAGCGCATTGACAATGCCAAACCCGGTGGGGTTGGTACCCTCAAACGCGTTGGTAAAGTTGTGGGTAGGCTCGAACCCCTCGGTCTTGATACCGCCCCCGAGAGCAACCCACCCGGTGACAGAGATGAACAAAATGACACCCACCTTGAACACACCCAACACGTTGGCGAGCATCAAACCCGCCTTGGCGTTGATACCGTTGACAAGGAAAGCAAACGTGATGACGCCCAAACCAATCCCGCGCGAGTTCCACTGGGTGATCTCGACACCCGCGGCATTAAGGAGGTACTCGCCGACAACGATCGAGTTACCAGCGGCCCAGCCAAGAAGGAACACGTAGGCGGAGTACATAGCCACCACCATGAACCGAGGCTTCTGGTAGATGTACGACAAGAAAACCTTCTCACCACCGTTTCTCGGAAGTGCCAGGCCCATCAGCATGTAGGTGATCAACCCGGTGAACGCAATCACGGTACCGGCAAACCACATGAGCAACGCCGTGCCCACCGAGCCCGAAAGGGCAAAGATCGTCAGCCCGGTCGAGAACACACCGGCACCAATCATTCTGTTCAACATAAGAAAGGTAGCCGAGACATACCCGATGGACTTTTTGTTCTGGTCAAGGGCAATGTACGCCTCGGGGTCGGAGTGCGCCAGCAATGTCTCCATTGCCTGCTCGGAGTCCTTATCGGACTTGACTAGGTTTTTGAGCCCCATGGTGTTGAGAGTTTTTTCTGTCTGCTTGCACCCTTGTATGTCTATATAGTGATGGCTGCAACTCCAGCAGTGTGCAGGGGCGTCACCGTTCAGCTTCCAAAATTTCTTTTCGCTGCCAGAAAGCCGTGCAAAAAACTGTGGCGTTAGCACGCCAAGGTTGACAAGGTGGGTACAGCCGATGGCAGCCGCAATTGTGGATCCACGGCGTTTTGCCAGGGGCGAAAGGGGTCTCGGCCAGGAACCGCCTGCTTAGTCACCGTGCGATAGCCCGCATGCTGTAGCCGTGGGTGTGGTGCTGCTGGGCTTGCGGCGTTTCTTGCCTCGATTGCCGTGATTGCCTGTGTTCACGTGCCCACCATCGCGGAAAATCTGATCGGACTCGACGCATGTCCATCGTAGCCGAAAGAGGATAGTGGTAACGAGAGGCCTGGGAACGACGGGGGGAAACGAGAATTGCGACGAGCACGCCACCTCCGTGGCGTTGGCCGCCCGCCTTTTAAGCTTTAGCAAATTGCAATGTAACACCCGGGCTTGGCGACGCCTCCGGTACAGGCGGCTATGTCACATCGTTGGCACCAACGGGGTCCGGTACCGCACAAAAAATATGTACGTCAGATCGTCACGCCGATATTATACGCCAAATAAGCTTTCAAGTCGCCGAGGGGTAGATCGAGGAGTGGGGCGATCCGAGGAACGGTCGCGACGAGCTGACGGTTGTGGGTGGTGGCTATAAATAGCTGGGACCTGGGGCGTGGATTACCGTAACCACTACCCCTGTAGGGCTGAAATTGGCCCATTATGGAGGCACCTAACGCACACCATCTACGCAAAGAACAATAGTACAAACCAGGAGTACAGTCAACTTTAAACCTCGATGTGTCACATTTCTGGTAGTATTGTCTCAGGCTCCGGCGTCACGTCGGTGGGTCATTGTTTCCTATGTGTAATTAGCTGTCACACGAGGACGACGTTAGTGCCCTGTTGCGATTACGATGGAGACATTCAGTCACAAGACCAGACTTACACAATCCCAGAGTGATCACAATCACAGAGTCTCGATCTATAGTCCGAGGCAATGGTACAAAAGTCAGTAAAAGGTCGGTATAAAGTCAGTACAAAAGTCAGTAAAATGTCAGTAAAATGTCAGTAAAACGTCAGTACAAAAGTCTGTAAAAAGAAAAGTCAGTCTAAAAGATTGCCATTCTCAGTACCAATATCTCAATATCAACGTATTAGTACTAACGTCAATAACGTATCAATCTTCTCTCGATCATCTCTCGATTTCTCAATCTTCCCTATCTCTCTCGATCTCTCAATCTCTCTCAATCTCTCTCATCTCTCTCAATCTTCCCTATCTCTCTCAATCTCTCAATCCTCATGCCTACACCCTTTCACGTCTTCTTCATTGTCTATGGTCTATATGCAAGGATCACACCAACTTGGCAAACACCTCCTGGGCCTTGGCCAAGTTGTCCTTGGTGCCCAAGAGGTAGACAAAGTTGCCGTTCTTGTCGTTGGCGCGCGGGATGGTGATGAAGGTGCCCGTCTGCTGTCTGATCTCGTTCACCTTGGACCCGCCCGGCCCAATGATCTTCGAGAACACCGACGGGTTCTGCGCGTAGAACCACGCCTGGTGGTCGGCCTGCTCCGCAAGCGCCAACCGCAGCTTGATGTACTCGGCGGCCTTGGCGGTGGCAGCGGTGTCGCCCTTGAGTCTCCAGGGAATCAGCGCCTGGTCCGCGGGCGCCGCCGGAGCCTCGACAATGGTGAACAACGTCGTCTCGCCCTCGGCAGGGTGCGCCTGCTCCGGCGGCACCGGGATCGGCAGCTGCGACAACTTGGACGCCTTGCGGGTGTGCGGCCCGTGCACCACCTCCACCGCGTGCTTGGCCATCAAGTTCTTGAACACGGCGCCGCGCTCGGACACCAACGGGTGGAACAGCGCCGGCACCGCGATCTCGTCGTTCCAGTCGTCCTTGGTCATCTCCTCCATCTTGGCCTTGGCCGCCGCCACCTTGTCGGGGAGCCCCGCGATCTTGATGGTGGTCAGCTTGTCGTTGGGCCGCGGGATGTCAATCACCACCCCGAACTCGTCCTGGATGGCGTGGCGGATCAGCCCGCCGGGCCCGACAATGAGCTTGTGCTTCTCCTTGGCCAACTCCCACTCGTCGTCCACCGCGGCCTCGCGCGCCGCGACAATCGCCTTGACCTGGGCAATCACCTTGTCGACAATGGTCTTGTCGCCCGCCAGCGTCACCTGGGTCAGTCCCAGACCCTCGTTGGGGATGGTCAAGAGCTTGTAGTACTTGCCGCGCGGCAAGTCCTCGCCGCCGGCCTTGGCGACGATCTCCTTCATCACCAGCCCGCCCTGGCCAATGAGGTCGCGGTGGTACTTGGGGTCGACGTCGATCGTCACCGTGGTGTAGTTCTCCACCTCGTTGACGATGTCGTTGATCTTGGCCACCGCGTCCTTGAGCGCGGTCTTGGTGCCCGTGAGCTCGACCTCGGCGTAACCAACCTCTTCCTCCTGCGACTTGTCGCGCTTAAACTTGTACTCGACCCCGGTGCCGTCGGCAATGTCGTTGATGGTCTCGCCCGAGCGGCCAATCACCCGCGCAATCGCCTGCAACGGGATCCGCACCTGCTGGGTGTGCCCGTTCTCCTTCTCGTACGCGTACAACTCCTTGAGCTCCTCGACGCACTTGGTGACCCCGCGCGACGGGCCCGACACCGTCACCTCGTCGCTCTTGACGGCGTCGTTGACGTGCGGGAACCGGATCCGCACGTTGTACTTGTCCTGCAACCGGTTGGTGTACACCCCCAGCGGCCCGATCATGCGCTTGTGGTACTTGCTCTCGATCTTGACCGTCTGCGACGTTTCGTCCGCCCACCGCTTGGCGAGGGTGGCGAGCTTGGCGGCGGCGGCCTCGACGTTGCGCTTGATCCCGACAATCTCCACGTCCACCTTGTCCAGGTCCAGTGCCGGCGGCACCTCGATCCGCACGCCGTACTCGTCGCGCAACCCGTTCAAGTTGGCGCCGGCCTTGCCAATCACCCGCAGCACCACCAGGCCGGGCACCGTCACCAGCGACAGGTAGGTGTTGCCGTGCTCCTTGGCGTCGGCCACCACCGCCTCCACCTGCTTCTTGACCGCGGCCACCTCGTCGCGGAACCCGTGGATGCGGATCAGGTCGGCGTCGGGAGTGCCGAGCGCCACCTTGACGTGGTTGCCGTCCACCAGCG
The DNA here is from genome assembly GCA_030560525.1 of Diutina catenulata. Classification (NCBI taxonomy): domain Eukaryota; kingdom Fungi; phylum Ascomycota; class Pichiomycetes; order Serinales; family Debaryomycetaceae; genus Diutina; species Diutina catenulata. The sequence goes on from JAKTTW010000036.1 coordinate 22,993, forward strand.
CAAGGATCAGCTTGAGCGTGGTCAGGTGGGGCCCGCTCACGTGCTCCTGGTCGGCAGCGGCCACCGCAAGCACCTCCAACGTAAGCTGCTGCTGCTGGGCCCGGAGACCCGCCAACGCCGCGTCCACCGCCTCGAGCTGCGCCAGCACGTCAGCAGCGTCGACAAAGTCGTCGTCGGCCGCGGCCGCGGTGGCAAACAAGTGCACGCGGTCGCCAAGCACCACCACCAGCACGTCGTGCTCGGAGGCAGCGTCGGCCACCGCCGCACGCACCTGCGGCACCAAGAACGGGTCGATGTCCGCCACCACCCGGCCCTTGTCGGGGGTGATCAGGTTGACGGTGGCTACGATCTGCGAGCGCGCCTTCTTGACGGCGTCCGCCTGGTCGTTCTTGGCCACGATCTCGATGGGGATCAGCGTCACGTCGCTGGTCAAGTGCGCCCGCAGCGGCGCGTTGATGGTGAGCCCGTGGTCGGCGCCGATGCTCTTGAACGCGCCGTTGGTGTGGAGCAACTGCGCCACCGCCTTGACGTGGTCCAAGTTGCCGCCGTGGGCACGTGACATGTCCAACACCTCCACCTTGTACTGCGAGGTGGTCTGGCGGGCCTTTTCCTGGGCGCCCGCCAACTTGTCCTTGGCTCCGACAAACTCCACTTGGGTGCCCTCGGCGGGCACGTTGATGAACACGTGGTCCTGCTCGAGCACCTCGGCCACGGGCAAGAACTGGTGCTTGACGGCGGGGATCGCCACCACTTGCGTGGCGATCTCGCGCGCATACGCGTCCAACGCCTGCTGGGCCGCTTGCTTGGCCGCCAACGCCTGCTCGCGGTCACCCACGATCACCACCTTGGCCCCCAGCGACCGGTGGGTGGGCACGCTGAAGTCGAGCTCGGGGTACGCCTCCACCACCAGCGCAAGGGCAAACTGGGCAAACGGCTTGACCGCGTCGTCCATGGCAAGCTTAACCGAAAGGTTCTTGGTTTCCTCGGCAACAATCGCCTGGATCTGGGCCTTGGCGCGCTTGCACCCGTCCACGTCACCCTCGATGGTGACAGGCACGGTGGCAGCAAACACGTCGTCGTCGTCGGCGTCGGGCGCGTCGTCGTCCGGGTGGCCCACGTCGATCTTGACCAGGTTGGCGGCGATGATCGGCTTGAGGGTGCGGCCGCCCTGACCAATGATCTTCAGGCGGATCTTCAGCGGCACGGCAAACGACACCACCACCGGCTTGGTGAGCTTGCGCACCACAAGCCGCTTGGCCTCCTTGACGTTCTCGGGCTTGCCCGAGATCAAAAACGTCCGCTTCAGCGACAGCATCAGCGACTCAATCAGGGTGTGGGTGTCGGTCTTGATGTGGGTCAAGATCTTGACAAACTCGGTACGGGGCATGGCGATCTGGTCAGCCACGTCGAGCAGAAACGCGTCCTGGATCGTCAGCAACTTGGCTCCGCCGTTGACCACGGGCTTGCGGGCAGCCACCGGCACGGCCGCGGGGGCTTTCATCAGCGGGCCCCAGTTGGTGGCGGCCGCGGGGACCTTCTTGCCGCCGCCAAGCGCCGGGAACGCCAGGTCGTCCGCCACCAGCGGCGGCGGGGTGTTCTTCTTCTTCTGGGGAGCGGTGTCGACCGCGACGTAGTTGTCGGGCTCCTCGACGTAGGTGCCGTTGACACGGGCAGCGATGATTTCGGCAGGGGTAGACATAATGGGCAATGCTAATAAAAGCAGCAGGGAGGACGCGAACGACGGGGGGAACACAGGTTAGGGGCTTTAGGTGAAAAAAAGATGGTTGTGGCTACGTATCGCGGGTCCGCGGGCTGTGTGCAGGCATGAGACCATGATCCAATGTGGCGGCTGACCGGTGCGGCGCAGGCGGGGAATGCGCTCAATGTCGCCGCGACACGCCGACATGGGCCCAGACCAGCAGGCATACCCGAGCGGCAGTGTTCGCGGCGAGATCGAGGCGCGTTGGCGGGTGGTCGAGGCACCCGCGGGTGGCCCACGCGAGGAATACCGTCGCCCGAGGCAGCTACAGCCGCGTAGGGTGCGAGGTGCGTCCGAGACAATGTGCGCACCCGCTAGGATCGGACACAATGCATGATAATGGTGATGGTGGGGCAGGTTGTGTAGGGTGGTGTAGGGTGGTGGTGAAAGGTGGTAGGTGATGGGGTGGTGGTGGTAGATGGTAGTAGGTGGGATTGGTGGGATTGGTGGTATTGGTGGTAATGGTGGTATAGGTGGTATTGGTGGTAGCACTGGTGGTAGTACTGGTGGTAGTATTGGTGGTAGTATTGGTGGTGGTAATTGTGGTGACAGGGTACTGGCAACTGTAAAGGGAGGGTGGCTGCGCACACGTTGAAGTGGACACTTTACGGGGAGTGTAGCCCAGCCGATGTCTCACTCGTACTAATAACTGCCTAATTGTCCACCGAGTATGCGTGGACCTCTAGTGTAGTACACCAGTCATAAGTGCACGTTCACATCCACTGGTGTAACACCCTCAATGGTAAACACTTCGTAATGACACCCACGCACGCTACCAGAAGAGACTGCAACCAGATGTTGTAGCCCAGCTGTTGTAACCCACATGTTGCAGCCAATGTCACGACCCGACTCACGCACAATTACACGAGTAACGCTCGTACAACCCACTGGTCCCCTCACACGACCCTAGACGAACCACAAAATCCACCGGCCTGTAATTACACAAACTGTCGGAGATCCGCCATGTACGCCAACTGGGGCACACCGAAATGCCCACTACCGTGCTACAAATCTCCTCGTAATTCCGCGTTGTCACTAGTCTCTACACTACGAGCATACAATGCACCCTTTGCGTAGACAATTATGCTCAACTGAGAAAGACGTCACCATCACCGTAATTGTGCATTAACGGATTAGACGGTGGCACTGACGATGCTCCACAAAACAAGACAGCACCATAAAAATCCACCACTAGCTACACCATTCTCCACCTACACCTCATTACACCATCTCATGCGGGAATCTATCATTAGTCATAACTCTATAAAGCCACCAGCACTAACCCGTTCTGGTGGATCAAAAACAGCCGGCACGCCCGCTGGCGGGTGTGTGCCGGCTTGTCGGCCTGCAAGTACCGCGGCAACTTGTTGTAGTCGATGAAAATGTCGTCGCCGGGACCCTTGGCCACGGTTTTGGGTAAAATGTGCTGGTAGCTGCTCATCGTGAGGTTCTGCCCCAACCAGTGGTCGTACGAATTGAGGTTGGGGATGCACACCGAAATATACTGCTTCTCCAATGCCGTGTAGTAGTTGTCAAACGAGCAAAACTCAAACTTGTCCACCGACACAACGTGGGCACAGCTGTCGTCCACCAGCGTCGACGCCGACACCGCCAGCAGCGCCAGATCAAACACCAGCGACTGCACCGACTCGTCGTCGCTCACGCATGGACACCGCAGGCCCAGCCGAGACCGCGGCGACGAGCATGCGCCACTCATCTTGTCGCGGGGCTCGCTGACAAATATGTCCTCAAAGAGCCCGTCAATGGCGTCGTCCTCCATCAAGTCCTCCACCACCAACTGCAGCGTGTACGGCGTCCCGCGCCGGCGCATCACCAGCGCATGCAACAGTGCCGTCATCAACGCATTGTTGCGGACCGAGTATCGGCTCGGCAACAGCTTGAGCTTAGTCACCCCGCGCGTCTCGAGCGGAGCTGCCAAGTCTTTGCCAAGAACAAGGGCTCGGTACCAGTGCACCATGCCATGAAACAGCCAGAACTGGAGCAACAACTGGCGGCACTCCACCCGTAACCGCAACACGTTGCGGCACTTGATCATCGCGTTGTTGCGCGAGTGGACGTCCTCCTTTTGCATCTCCCGCATCACCTGGTGCACCGACGCTGCCTCCCCCACTTGCAAGTTGTGGAGGGTGTACAGCGCTTCGAGCGATCCCCGATATCTCCGGAGCACCGCGTGGAACTGCTCACTCAGAGACACCGCTTCAAACAACATGGCGTTATCCCGAAGCTCGGAGTGAAATCGGCCGAGCTCTGCCAAGTCGTCGGGAGCGCCAAATGCTTTCTTGACCTTGCCGAACACCTTGGCGTTGGTGTCGGCCACCCAGTCGTTGTAGAGATCATCCAACCCGTTGACGCGCTTGTACAATGCCAACACCACCGTGCGGAGCTTGCGATCCAAATCAAGTGCAAACACGTTCAATTGCGTAGTATTCAACTCGATCAACACCGGGCGCCACTGCTTGTCCTTGTCCATGTGGTAGGGAGACGCAAACTCCGACTTGATGAGGGCAAAGCTGTACTTTTGGTGGGTGGCGCTATACGCCGGGAGCTCTTCTGTTGACGGAGTGTACTCCGGAACCACCGCTGCCATTTTTTCTTTTTAATTATCATCTACTTGGCGGGGCGTTTGTATTATATAACTAGGTGGGGTCGGTGAAGAGGGGCCGCACTGTGAGTTATTTCGCGACATGTACATGACGGTATCTTGCAGAAAGCCAAGGTGGGGAGTGCTAGTTGGGTTGCGGGCCACGGCAACTGTTGATCTGCGGGTCCGAGTCGTTTGCCGAGATTTTTACGCCCCCTAAAACAGCACAGCCCGAGCCTTTAAACCTCTAAATGGGTAAATCAAGTCTCTGGCTGCAAATATGCGATGCTAATTGAGGGCGCGTGACGGCAGCGTAAGCAACAATATGCGCGCAATGATTGGCCCGCGACAATGGTGAGACTAGATAGCCCACCACTGGTGAGGCGAAGTTCGTGTTGCTTGCCTTTTTTTGTAGGGTTGCCCCTTGGATGGTCAAGAAATTCGCTGCAGATTTTAGATTTTGCCTTGGCATTAACCCCACTTGCGGGGGTTTGGAATTGGTAAACAAAGGATAGGAGCTCTATACGAACGGGGACTACCGATTGGGCCACGAAGCAAATGACGTGACACGACATAACGTGATGGATGTCTGATGTATGCTTGCTCGGACCATCTCATCGGTTGTGGTCATGTTTCGGCAATGCCGGACGGACTTTGCTAATCCCGATGGCGAGCATCATAACGCGTCTGGCCCCAAAAATAACAAAAAAAAAAGAATTCTCTCGGGTGTGAGTCGAACACACGATCTCAAGATTACCGAACAATTACAGTCTTGCGCATTAAACCAGCTATGCTACCGAGAGGCGATTTAAAAAAATTTGATTTTGTTAAACTTTGAGTGGGTGCTGTAAATCTGATGGAAAATGTACTCCTTAGAACTCAATAGTAAGTATATAAAGCCCTTGGCAATTTTAAATACCAGCGGTAATGCTTATGGCCCATTTACTGCTCTTATTGCAACTGAAATTTGCTCTTCAGGTTGAAAAATTCCGGAACTCCGAACCCGAATCACCTCCAAGTTAGTGCACCATACTATAGGGTGATAGAAGGACTGTTTGAAGCTTCCCCAACCGCTTTTGAGACATCACCGAATTTTCACCCTGTTTCGGGAGATTTTTATAAATTTCAACTATAGCACTAGGGTAACTCGAGCAACCCACCGAAACTCTAGCGTAAACCCTAATCTGAATGGCCAAATGCAATAGGTCTGTACACCAACACCAAACGCGTTAGCCTTGTCGTCCACACCCGTCTCTTCGCGGCCCGCACCCGACCCAAGGCCGTGAGCAAATCGACTCCACGCTATGCGTCATTTTTGAGTCGCCCGCATAAAATCGTGCATATCCTTCGCCAGGAATGGTAGGAGAAGGAGGGAAGACAAAAGGACAGTTCCAGAAGCAAAACAAGCCGCTAAAACCGAACCAAGCACCTAGATAAAAACTACGGCATCCCAAGATGAACCCTCGGCAATTTCTTTCTATTTCCTCCCGCTGCCCGCGTTTTGTGGCGCGATCGCATCTCTCGGGGTGAAGTTTTTATCCACATCGGGACGCCTCTTCGGCGTTGGTTGCCACTTTTAGCTGATAGGACCACACAAAAAACCCACATTTAAAATTTTTAAGAATCAACTTCTTTTACCCCTCCATATACCCCCCATCGCCTTCATACTCGTTATTTATGTCTGAGATGACTTACCGAGACTACCAGCAAGTGTTGGATATCAACATTCGCGCCAAAGCGCCCAAGGCCTCCTCCAAACGCGCTATCAACAAGATAAGCAAACAACTGCCGATCAGAAAGCGGACCAAGACTGGCTGCTTGACCTGTCGCAAGCGCAAGAAGAAGTGTGACGAGTCTGTGGTCAACGGCAAGTGCCAGGGGTGCACCCGCAACTTCTTGGACTGTTGCTGGGACGCCCCCAAGCCCGAGTCCCCTGTGGTGCCGGCCACCGTGGCTCGGAGCAATTCGGTTAGCAGCGAGAGCAGCGAGGCCTCCACCTCGAGCTCGTGCCTGTCGGCCTCTTACAACAAGTGCTCGATTTCGGCGCTTCTTGCGCCCGAGGACGACGACGTGCTGCCGTTATCGTCGCCGCGACCGGCGATGAAGCGGGAGATGGACGTGGACTACATCGCGTTGCCTCCTTCTCGCCAGTTTACCCGCGTGCAGCAGTCTCCCAAGGAGCCTGCGCCCAAGTTCATTGTCACCTCGTTCAATGTTGAGAACGAAATGTACCAGGTGCCCACGTGAGGCCGCGGACACTACTCAAGGCTTTACAGGATTACCAGCACTAAAACAATGCCCTCCGCGTGAACCGGTGGGTTTTGTGCACGTTTTTCGGATTACTCTCAGCTCGTGAAGACAGACCTAGACCGGTGGGACGATACCACGTCCAGCATAGTGAGTCAGCATTTGTCAATTGCCAAGCCTCCCCCGGATTATCTATCCAATGATCAGAGCCATCTGATCGTTGTGGGGCGCAATCATACGAGTAATTAATCGAATATGCCTAACCGCATATACCCAGGGAGTTTATACAATAGTTTTACGGATACGGATCGGAATACAGGAACATTTTATCAATTTCATTGGCTGATTTTGCCAATTGTGGTGGCTTCTCGCCCTGCTGGTGTCTAAAACGGTATCATGCACGTGAATCACGCACGAAATGGTTGCAAAAAAACTGTGGTGGCTACCACCCACCCCCTGGTTTAAATAGGTAATTGCCCCACAGTAATGACCAATAATAGACAATGAGCAAGTTTGGCAACTTTGACATCCACTTCTACAACGGCAAGGACGAGGTTGGCGACGACGGGGTTCTTGTGATCAATTCCAAGAACCGCGCCTCCAGCAACTACCCCGAGTTTTTGCCCACTTGGGACCCCAACCAGAAGTTCCCCCCGTTGTCGTTTGTTCCGCACCACGACCCTGGTGTCCGTGCCAACCCTGATCTCAAGACCTTGTTCCCCGAGGGATTGAAGCCCACCAGTGATGCCTACGTCACTAAGCGTATCACCCCCAAGTTCGGTACCGAGGTGACAGGCATTCAGATCTCGCAGTTGGACGACAAGGGCAAGGACGAGTTGGCGTTGTTTGTTGCCCAGCGGGGCGTGGTGGTGTTCCGCGAGCAGGACTTTGGCGACAAGGGCCCCCAGTTCGCGGTGGACTACGGTAAGCACTTTGGCCGCCTCCACATCCACCCCACTCTGGGTGCTCCCCGTAACCACCCCGAGCTCCACATCACCTACCGTCGTCCCGACGAGGGTGAGTTTGAGCGGGTGTTTGCCAACCGTACCAACAACGTCGGGTGGCACTCCGACACCTCGTACGAGTTGCAGCCCCCGGGCACCACGTTCTTCCTGGTGTTGGAGGGCCCCGACTCTGGTGGCGACACCATCTTTGCTGACACTACCGAGGCCTACAACCGGTTGAGTGACGAGTTCAAGAAGCGGTTGGAGGGGTTGCACGTGTTGCACACCCTGAACGACCAAGCCAAGGACTCCAAGGCGCTTGGCGGGATCGAGCGCAGAAAGGCCGTCTCAAACATCCACCCGTTGGTGCGGGTGCACCCGGTGACGGGGGCCAAGTCCATCTACTTGAACCGCCCGTTCTCCCGCCGCATTGTCGAGTTGAAGGAAGAGGAATCGCGCTACTTGCTTGACTTCTTGTACAGCGTCATCGAGTCGTCGCACGACTTGCAATTGCGGGCCAACTGGGAGCCCCGCACGGTGGTGATCTGGGACAACCGTCGCACGGTGCACTCGGCTATCATTGACTGGGACACTCCCGTGTCGAGACACGCCTTCCGCATCACTCCTCAGGGCGAGCGTCCCGTGGACAACCTTGACGACTTGAACAAGCCCGAGTACGACGTGGGCGACGTGGCCGCGGCGTTGAACGCTCTTTAGGTCTGCTATTTGTAAATGTACATTCGAATTGAGTGGCGGTAACTTCAGTGATCGTATAATTGCCATCAAGGCCGTAGCAGGTTTCAGCGACACGTAATTGGATCCAGCGACCTTGTAGCTGAGTGCTTACGTAACTGTCTTCCTCTTTCCTTGTCCATCTTCGTTCCACACTTCCGTAAGAGTTTCATTATGGTGAGAAGACTTGATACGTCAAACTCAACTTCTCACACTCAACTTCTCGCTGCTCAACCACCCACTCACTCAAATCACAATCGATTAATCTATAAGTACGTGTGTTAAAAAAAGGCTATACTACAATTCCATTTCGTCGGCCCGGAACGGGTGGTGGGCCTCGTCGTCGGAGCTGTCCTCAAACGCCATCTCGTTGCTGGTGTTGGACTGGGACGTCGTCAACGGGTTGCCCGGGATCCGCAAGTGGTTCCCCGAGCGCACCGCCGCCGCCGCCGCCACGGCCGCCCCGCCAGCCTCGTCATCGTCGTCGTCCTCAAAGTCGACATCGAAGAAGTCCTCGTCGGACCCGGTGATCCGCGCGTACGCAAGCTTGGCCTCGGTCACCACCCCGTCGTACGAGATCTCCAGCAGCGGCGCGTTCATGAAGATGATGTCGGCGGCATCCGGCGCCGTCTGCAACACAATATTCGTGGGCCCGTGCGGCTTCAACGCCCGGAAAGTGGTGGTGAGATCGGGGTTGATCAACGTTTCTTGCACGTACCCCACCTTGCACACCACGTCCAACTTCTTCTTGGGCACAAACAGCTGCAACAGCGCCCCCAACTTGAACGAGTTGGCGATGATCGGGGTGCCGCGGTTGTCGTACACCACCTCCTGGCCCTCGAACACGTCCTCGAGCTCAGAATCGTCGGCCAGCTCGCGCAAAAGCGCCTTCTCCATCAGGGTGTTGGCACAGTCGAGGTCGGCCTTGGCCTGGTTGAGGTCCTGCTCAACGGTTTGGGCGTACCAGATCGCCTGCCCCGCGGGACACACCCCCAAGTCGCCGTTCTGGATAATCACCTGCACGCTGCACCGGTTGCCCAGCGGCAACAGCTTCGGGGGGAACACCAAGATCGTCAGCGCCTCGGTGCCCTGCGACATCCACTCCTTGCAGTCCTGGCGCACCACGGTGATGAGCCGGGTCACGTTGAAGCGGGGCAAGTCAGCAATGGCCTTGGCGTAGGTGTCCGCCAAAAACTTGGGCACCTGGGTGGGCGAAATCACCACCTTGTCCTTGATCTTGATCCGCAGGCCGTCGCTGAAGTTGGCCTCCTTCAGCGCCGGGTCGTAGTCGGTCAACGCGGTGTGCAACTTGTACACGGTGCCAGCGACGGCGGCGTTGCGACAGAACCCCTGCGAGACCTCGCCGGGTCCGCCGTACCGCAGCACCATCACGGGGAAGTTGCCGTACTGGTCAAACGACGTGAGGAACCGCTTGATGCGCTTGAGGGCCTCAGCGGCTGGGGTGTCGGTGCCATTGCAGAGCCCGAGCGTGTAGATGAGCTCGTCGACCTGGGGCTCGTTCAAGTTGAACTGCTGGGCCAAGAACTGGTCGATGGGCACTCCGCCGTGCTCCTTAACCACCGCGCGCTTGTCGTCGTCGTCCGACAACACAAACTTGAGGAACTTCATGAGGTACCGCTTGGTGGCCAACGACAACAGCTTGTCCATGAAGATGTTCTTTTTCGTCAGCTGGTTCAACAGCTTGCTGAAGTCGTCGTTCTCGTAGGTGTGGAACGTCAGCAACGGACGCAAGTCGCAGTACTTGTGCACCCGCAGCTTCAGAAGCAACAGCACAAAGTCCAGTTTGCAAAACATCACCTTGGGACACAAGTCGATCCCGTAGTCCCGTGACACAAACCGGTTGGTGGTTTTCCCGCCCGGGATGTAGATCTGCGCCAGGTGGAAGTGGCCCACCTTGCCTGCGTTCACCTCCAGCACCCACTTCTTGAGCTGCTCGATGGTGAGGGTGGCCGTGGCGTCCCCGTACCCGTCCTTAGCGTCGATGTGGACCACCTGGGTGCCGTTCCAGGCAAGCGCCGCCGCGAGAATGGACTCGGTGAGCCCCGTGCCCTGGATGAGCACGTCACACTCGTCAATCTTGAGCAGCGCCGTCTCCTGGGGCTTTTCGAGCCCGGTCAAGTGGGGGATCGCGGGATTGGGGTTGTGCATCAGCGACCGTCTCTCCACCAAGCTGGGGCGTCTTTCTTTTAACGGCATCTCTCAAAGCAGACTGGGGTCCTGGTCAGAGTAGAGAATTGAGCAAAACAGGCGTCGGAAGGGTAAAAATCGGATAAAGTAAACGGTTGGTCAAGTATAAAAATTTTTTTATTGTGGGAAAAAACTCTACCCGAGTTTAGGCGGTTGAGACGTGGAAATAGGGCCATTCAATGCGGGCAGCACCAGGTTTTTAGGCACGTTGGGTGGCTACGAGGCGAGGTGGACACCCTATGGTGTTCCCCTGGCGCGCTGGTGGCGTTAAGCCCCGGTGGTGGCGGCGTGGTGGCCTCCACTCCGCATACATTGGGGCGCGTGTGTCCCACATGGACGCGATTAATCGAGTCCGAGCCGGAGCAAGCACGAGAGAGTAGGGGCGGACAACCCGCCAGACGTCTCGGAGTGACCAGAGTAGGTTGCCCACGGTGGTTTAGAATGCCATTTTAGCTCTACGCACCAGGGTGGCCACCCCACGGGTTACATACGAACACCTTAATGGTGCATACGGTACATCTGGTGTGGTTACCACGTTTTACCGAGAGGATCGTTCCACGTCGATGCCAGGCGCAGCCACGACTTGCCAGCTGACGTGTTTACGGGTTTTCCCCACAAGTGAAAATTTTGCACGGGTCATTCGGTGACAGATTTTGTTCTCGAAGTCACTAGCTATGCACGGTGAAAAAATAACGGAAAAGAAAGGTGCATATATTCGTGGGGAGAGGCGGTGGTCGGCAGATAACCATTGGCCAACGCCCACGGTTTCCGTTGCGTTTGCAGCCAGCATCGGATGCAGCATATTTGGAGAGCAACCTAGCGACAAGCGAGCGATCAACAGTCGAACCCCGAGACGCCGAGGGGCTTATGCCACACACGCGTAGAAGCGTTTTTTCTGGCGATTGCATGCTAACAATAGAACCCCACGATAGTCACGAGCCAGTGTGACTCTCTCATTCGCCACTGCGAACGAGTCGTACCAGACAATGTTTCACATCAAACGATTGACGCAAAAGACGCAACGGCACTGGGCAACTGAACCGTAGTAGGCAACTGAACACGAACGCAAGGGGAACCACGAAACAACGCAAACGACGCAAACAACGAAAGCCAAGAAAGCCGTGAGCCATGCAGTTGAGTCATAAGTTTTCTAACCGGTCTTTTTGCACCTCAGCTCGTTGTGAGCCACTTTCGTCCATCCCCCTAATCCACCTGACCATACCCTAGGTCTCCCCACCTCGTTCCTCAGTGTCCACCATATCCGTTGTGATTTCACGTGACCTGCGCGGTTAGGCACATTCCAGGGGCACCTACCACGCGACCAACCCAACCATGAGCAAGATCGAGGAGCAGCCTAAGCCTGCGGGCTCGTTGTTGCTTGCGTTCCAGGTCAAACACAAACACTGTCTTGTTATTGGCTCCGGCAACGTCGCTCTCTCGCGCATCGAGTACTTGATCCGGGCCGAAGCGTTGATCACCGTGATCGCGGGTCCCCCCGGTGGAAACGTGTGTCCCGAGATTAGGGCCTACGCGGAGTCGGGCAAGGTGTACAAGTTCATCGAGCGTGACTACGAGCCTTCCGACTTGACGATGTACGAAAACGTCAACAAGTTCACCGATGTTGACCAGATCCTGGACCCTGAGCTGTACGCTCTCATCAAACTGCAGGTGTACAACGAGGTGTTTGCCATTGTGTGCTGCTGCATCGACAACTACAAGTTGCTGGAGAAAATCTACTACCAGTGCAAGTACTTGCGATTGCCGGTCAACATCGCCGACAAACCGCCGCTCTGTGACTTTTACTTTGGGCTGATGTACAACCAGGACAATCTCCAGATCATGGTGTCGACCAACGGCAAGCTGCCGCGGTTGCTGCGGATGGTCAAGGACAACATCGCCAAGGAGTTTGACGGGATCGACTTGAACAAGGCGGTGGAGAACTTGGGGTTGATTCGACTGCGGTTGCGTAACTTGATCCCGATTGACGATGATGACGTGCTCAACATCGACACCCGCATGAACTGGATCAAGTGTTTGACGGACTTCTTCACGCTCAAGGAGTGGCTGGAGTTGGAGTTGGTTCCCCCGAGTTCTGCTCCCCCGTACGACAACCGCCACAAGTACATCGACAACATCATCAAGTATTTCCCGGACTACCCGCCCAGTGACTACGAGGAGTTCAAGCAGGTGGTGATCACCGACTAATGGGCCTCCGTTAATAGAGGGCCTCATGACTAGATAATAAACAACCATAACTAGCAGAAGTTGGTATCAAGGAACAATACGTAAAGCGTTTTCTGATTTCTGGTCATAGATTCCTCAACAGATGGAGGGAACTCGGGTGGACGTACAAGACCATAAGACCATCCACCTCATCATGTGCGTTCTGTCGGAAGTGTCTGATACACGGTCCGGAAAAACACCATAGTTCCTTGACACAAGATTGTCTGCCAGTGACTACGACACAAAAGTGTCCTCCAGCGACTACACATCACAATGACTACGTACATTCACCTAACTAAAACGGGAGGTCACGGTGGGTGAACGGCTTGTCGCCACCACCGCCCACAAACTCCCCAACAATGTGCCCGTTACCACGCAACTGGTACTGGTACGACATCAACCCCTCGAGACCCACCGGCCCACGCGCGTGGATCTTGTTGGTGGAAATACCCACCTCAGTACCGAAACCGTAGCGGAAACCGTCGGCAAAACGCGTCGACGCGTTCCAGTACACCCCCAGCGAGTCGATCCCCTTCATGAACTTGTTGGTCCGGGCCTCGTCCTCGGTGATGATGGCCTCGGTGTGCTTGGACAGGTGGGCGTTGATGTGGCGGATGGCAGCGTCCACGTCGTCCACCAAGTCCACCAGAATGTCAAACGACAACCACTCCTTGTCAAAGGCGTCGTGCTGGGTGTCCTGGACGAACTGCTGGTCAAGCGACTCCGTGAACGGCTTGACGGCAGGGGTAACGTGAACGGTGACCTTGGCGTCCACGAGCGCCTTGAGAAGCGCGGTGATGTCGGCAGGAGCCACTTGGCGGTTGATCAACAACTGCTCCACAGCGTTGCACCCAGCCGGGTAGTTGGTCTTGGCATCAACGACAATACGCTGGGCCTTGGTCAAGTCGAACTTGTCGTCGACGTAGATGGAGCAGATCCCGTCAGCATGGCCCAACACAGGGATCTTGGTGTTCTCCTTAATGTTGCGCACCAACTCGTTAGAGCCGCGAGGGATGACAAGGTCGATGTACTTGTCCTGGGAGAGAAGGTCCAGCACCTCGCCACGCAGCTGGATGAGCTGCACCGCGGCAGCGGGGACGTCGGTCTCCTGGTCAAGCGTCAGCGAAACCACGTCGCTCATGGCCTTGAACGTTTGGTACAGCTCCTTACCACCCTTGAGGATGGCGGCGTTGCCGGACTTGACAGCAAGGGCAGTGATGTTGGCAATCACCTCGGGACGGGCCTCGAAGATGATGAGCAACACCCCAATAGGCGCAGTGACCCGGTGGAGCTCAAGACCCTCGTCCAACTCCTTGGCAAAAGTGACCTTCCCCACGGGGTCGGGCAAGGCCGCGACGTCCAAGATTCCTTGGAGCATCGAGTCAAACTTACCAGGGTTCGAGAGATCGAGACGCTTGATCAACAGCGGCGACAACTGGGCCTGGGTCGCGTTGTCCATGTCGATCTTGTTGGCCTTGAGGATGGCGTCCTTGTTCTTTTTGAGCCCGTCGTGGATTTTTTGAAGCGCCAGCGACCGCTGGTCGTTGGTTAACGTTTTGAGCACGCCAAACGCGAGGTTGGCGTCTCTGGCAATGGTTTCGGCAGCGGACATGGCGAGTTGTGGAGAGCTGATTCGCGACGGCTGAAAAATTGGCCTGTATGTGAGTCATGATGGGGCGATAAGGGACGTGGGGAGGGGGAAAGGTGGTGCTACCAGGGGATTGCGGTGGTGCTACGAAGTGGTGTAATGTAAAGGAGAAGTAATTTGGGTGTCTCTGTTGTCGCTGAGGTGGGTTTGGTGGGAGTTTAGGGCAAGTCGAACCCCGGGAAATGCCATGCGCGATGAGGAGAAGAGACTCCGAACTAGAAGCAAATCCTGATTCTTCATGAGTGAATACAAAATCCTTCCATGCATAAAAGTTTTGAAAATTCCCAGAAAGCACTTCCAAAAACCACCCTGTTTACCATCCTCTACACTACCCATGACCTTTTACCCGCCGCAAGAATAGCTTCGCTAGCTCAGTCGGTAGAGCGTCAGTCTCATAATCTGAAGGTCGAGAGTTCGAACCTCCCGCGGAGCATTCTCTTTTTGCTTTTTACCCCTGTGGTCTCCACCACCCACTATGATCCCATTCCAGAGCGTTAACTTCGCTTGTTTCGGGTCCTCGTATATTGTTTCCCTCGTGCCTCAGAAGACCCTACCCGCGGTCTTGTGAAATTTTACCGCACGCGAGACGACACCACTCAAACATGCAAAACACACACAAGTAGTACCACCGCTTCTTAAATAACCGATCCCCAGTAGCCCACACCCTAAACCCACCCCCACAGCCTCGAGCCTCTTCCTCGTCATTCGCGTTTTTGAGGCGCGGCTCGCGCGTTGTTCAAAAAAGTGCACTAACCGTACCGATTGTGCACGGTAATCATGGCGTCCAATCCGTTCAAGGAGACCGAGGCCAATCTCATTGATTTGGATCTCGAGAATAATCCCTATGCTCCGGAGTCGTCCACCATCCGTACCGAGCCGGCAGCTCCCCGCAATCCTCCACCTCCCCCCGCACCCCCTGCCGATCCGTTTGGCGACTCTTTCATCATATCTGACGATGACGACGACTTTGACGACCACTTCGAAGACGATTCGCGCCACCGGCTCCACAACCGGCCATACCACAACGACTTTGGTGCCCAAAATGCCCGTGGCAATGGCTACAGCCCGGGAGATGGGTTCCGGGACCAGAACGACGGGCTGAGTGATTTTGACATCCGTCGGATCTGGAAACGCACCAAGGAGCGGTTCGGTAGCACGTTTGCCCGCGGAGGTCCCGCAGGAGGCTCCGCTGCTGAGGCCGGTGGTGCTGAGGGGATCACCCCGCGAAAAGCCGGCCACCGCATCATTCACGTGTGCCAGGCGGATGAGAACGGCAAGTACGGGTACTACGGCAATCACATTTCCACCACCAAGTACAATTTCGCCACGTTCTTGCCCAAGTTTTTGTTTGAACAATTCTCCAAGTACGCCAACTTGTTCTTTTTGTTCACGCTGGCCATCCAGCAGGTGCCCAACGTGTCGCCCACCAACCGGTACACCACTATCGGTACGTTGTTGGTGGTGTTGACGGTGTCGGCCATCAAGGAAATTGTCGAGGACTTGAAGCGAGCCAACGCCGATAAAGAGCTCAATAATACCCGGGTTTTGGTGCTCGATACCCAGCTGGGGACGTTCCACCTCAAAAAGTGGATTCAGATCCGCGTGGGAGACGTGGTGCGTGTCCAGAACGAGGAGGCGTTCCCCGCAGACTTGATCTTGCTTGCGTCGTCGGAGCCCGAGGGGTTGTGCTACATCGAGACCGCCAACCTTGACGGTGAGACCAACTTGAAGATCAAGCAGCTGAAGCCCGAAACCAGTTACTTGGTCAACCCCAGCGACATCGTGCGAGACATGGGCCACGCGGAGATTGTCAGCGAGCAGCCCAACTCGTCGTTGTACACCTACGAGGGGAACATCACCGGGTTTGGCAACTACCAGCAGCAGCTCCCGTTGCTGCCTGAGCAGCTCTTGTTGCGTGGAGCCACCCTCCGCAACACCCAGTGGGTGCACGGCGTGGTGGTGTTTACCGGGCATGAGACCAAGTTGATGCGCAATGCCACAGCCACTCCCATCAAGCGTACCGACGTCGAGCGCATCATCAACTTGCAGATCATCGCGCTTTTTGGCACGTTGATTTTGTTGCTGTTGGTGCTGACAATTGGCAACATGATCAAGTTGCTGATGGACCGCAAGGACTTGGGCTACTTGCACTTGGAGGGCACGCTGATGGCGGCGCTCTTTTTCTTGGACTTGCTCACCTACTGGATTCTTTTCTCCAACCTTGTGCCGATCTCGCTTTTCGTCACGGTGGAGATCATCAAGTACTACCAGGCGTGGATGATTGGCAGCGACTTGGACATGTACTACGAAGAAACCGACACTCCCTGTGGTGTGCGCACGTCGCTGCTTGTCGAGGAGCTTGGCCAGATCGACTACATTTTCTCCGACAAGACGGGCACGTTGACGCGTAACATCATGGAGTTCAAGGCGTGCACCATTGGCGGTCGGTGCTACGCCGAGGAAGTGCCTGAGGACGGGCACCCGCAGATGATTGACGACATTGAGGTGGGTTTCCACACCTTTGAGGACATGCACCGCGTGTTGGTGAACAACCCTCTGCTGAAGGACAGTGCCATAATCAACGAGTTCTTGACGTTGTTGGCCACGTGCCACACGGTGATCCCCGAGGTCGACGACGCCACGGGCAAGATCAAGTACCAGGCAGCGTCTCCGGACGAGGGGGCGCTTGTCGACGGAGCCGCGATGTTGGGGTACAAGTTCATCATTCGCAAGCCCAAGGGGATTACGATGGAGAACACCCTCATCGACACCAAGTTTGACTACGAGCTCCTCAATATCTGCGAGTTCAACTCCACCCGGAAGCGGATGTCTGCCATTTACCGGTGTCCCGATGGTGTGATCCGGTTGTTCTGCAAGGGTGCTGACACCGTGATTCTCGAGCGGTTGGCCCAGAACGAGCCCCAGCCGTTTGTCGATGCTACTCTCCGCCACTTGGAGGACTTCGCTGCCGAGGGTTTGCGTACGCTTTGTATTGCCCTGCGAATCATTGGCGACGACGAGTACACCCAGTGG
Source organism: Diutina catenulata (assembly GCA_030560525.1). NCBI lineage: Eukaryota > Fungi > Ascomycota > Pichiomycetes > Serinales > Debaryomycetaceae > Diutina > Diutina catenulata. The sequence continues at coordinate 40,389 of JAKTTW010000036.1, forward strand.
GCCACCAAGTACTACGAGGCGCTGACAGCGATGGACGACCGGTCGGAGAAGCTTGACGCGGTGGCCGAGTTGATCGAGCACGACTTGTTCCTCCTCGGAGCCACTGCCATCGAGGACAAGTTGCAGGACGGGGTGCCTGAAACCATCCAGACGCTCCAGGAAGCCAACATCAAGATCTGGGTGTTGACGGGAGACCGCCAGGAAACCGCCATCAACATCGGGATGCTGTGCAAGTTGCTTTCTGAGGACATGAACTTGTTGATCATCAACGAAGAGACAAAACAAGATACCCGCCTCAATCTCGAGGAGAAGTTGGATGCGATCTACGACCACCAGAACGACCCCGAGTTTGCGGCAACCATGGACCTGAGTCTTGCTCTCGTGATTGACGGACACTCGCTCACCTACGCGCTCGAGTCTGATCTCGAAGACATGTTTATTCGATTGGCCACCTTCTGCAAAGCCGTCATCTGTTGCCGAGTGCTGCCGTTGCAGAAGGCGCTTGTGGTGAAGATGGTCAAGCGCAAGAAAAAAGGCCTGTTGTTGTTGGCCATCGGAGACGGTGCCAACGATGTGCTGATGATCCAGGCCGCCCACGTTGGTGTGGGTATTCTGGGAATGGAGGGGATGCAGGCGGCGCGGCTGGCGGACATTTCCATCGGCCAGTTCCGCTACTTGCGCAAGCTTTTGTTGGTTCACGGGGCGTGGTGCTACCAGCGGATCTCTGTGGCCATTTTGTACTCCTTCTACAAGAACATTGCTCTCTACATGACCCAGTTCTGGTTCGTGTTTGTCAACGCGTTTTCGGGCCAGCTGATTGCCGAGCTGTGGACGCTCACCTTCTACAACGTCATTTTCACGGTGTTGCCGCCGTTTGTGCTCGGTGTGTTTGACCAGTTCATCAGTGCCCGGTTGTTGGACAAGTACCCGCTGCTTTACAAGTTGGGCCAGTCGAGGCGTTTCTTCAATGTCACCATTTTCTGGGGGTGGATTCTCAACGGGTTCTACCATCTGGGGATCATCTTCTTCTGCTCTTTGTTCATCTACCATTACATGGATGCGGTGGGCACGGGGATGTTGTCCAACAACTGGCTGTGGGGCGTGGCGGTGTACACCACCAGTACCCTCTGTGCTCTCGGTAAGGCTGCGCTCGTCACCAACATCTGGACCAAGTTCACGGTGGCGGCAATCCCCGGGTCGTTCCTCTTGTGGTTGGGGATCTTCCCCGCGTATGCCACCATTGCCCCGATGATCAACGTGTCGAAGGAGTACCGTGGTGTGCTCCGCGTCACCTACCCCACGCTCACGTTCTGGGCGATGGTGTTTGGGGTGGCCACGTTGTGTTTGTTGCGGGACTTGGCGTGGAAGTACCTCAAGCGCCGGGTGTCGCCCGAGCTGTACCACTACGTCCAGGAGATTCAAAAGTATAATATCCAGGACCACCGCCCGCGGATGGAGCAGTTCCAAAAGGCTATCCGCAAGGTGCGCCAGGTGCAGCGGATCAAGAAGCAGCGTGGGTTTGCCTTCTCGCAGGTGGACCAAGACATGGAGAAGGTGGTGCGGCTCTACGACACCACCAAGAAGAGAGGCGCCAACGGCGTGTTGCAGGAAGCGTAGCATGTATAATAGGATAATAGAACAAACTAATGAGGACAGGGTGGGCGCAAGAGGGCTGAGAGAATACAATAAAAAATCAGTACAATGAGACAGTATTTGAGGACCGATGTTGACAAACCAAAAAGACAAATCCACGCTTACTGCGTACTTGTCTCAGTCTTCCTAGTTCCTGTAAAAAATCGCCCACTCTCACACTCCTAAACTCCATCCTGGATCCCGTCTCTTTCATCTCTCCAATCCATCTCAGCCGCACGCGCGATCAAACCCGACCGCGTTAGGAAGACCATGGAGCCTATCTTGGGACGCGAGAGAGAGTGGCAGCTTCTATCGGCGTTTGTGAACAATGACCCGGCCACCCTGACTGCATGTGTGGTGGTGCATGGGTTGAAATCGCTGGGCAAGACCCACGTAGTCGACCGCTACGTCGCGACTCTCTCGGCGGTGGTGGTCACCGTGCGCTGTGACGTGTGTCTCACCGTGAAGTTCGTCCTCCAGAAGATCATCCAGGCGCTAGAACCCGAGAAACTTGCCCTGGTGGAGAACTTTGCCAGTTTCGTGCCCCAATTGCGTCGGGCAGCCGCGGGTCGTCCCGTGGTGATCGTGCTAGACAGGCTCGATCAATGCATGGAGAACCCTCGGGCGTGCACGGCAGCGTTTTCCAAGCTCAAAGAGACCGTTCCCAACGTCACCGTGGTCATGGTTGTCCAGCTACCCCCCGAAGAGGTGGCACTGATGGCACAGGTGGTTCCCATCTACTTCCACACCTACACCGAGCAGGAGGTGATTCGCATACTCCAGCAGAACCCCATGGGCAACTCCAACCGCGCGTTCTACGTCCAGCTCGTGGAGTACGCGGTGTCCTACTACTACCTGTTCACGGGGTCCGACCTCCGCCAATTGCATTCCATCCTCAGCAGGTTGTGGCAGCAGATCCCCGACCCAGCTTCCATCACTGACGTCCGCAAGTGGATTCGCGCCAACCAGCAGCTCTTCCAGAGCGACAGTTTGCTCAAAAACAACTCTGTCATCGAGTTCGCGACTCTCACCGAGGAACGCCCCAACGACACCAACAGCAACGTCAAGGACCTCCCGCTCTACTCCAAATGCATTCTCGTGGCGCTGTACTTGGCGCTGTACATCGAACCCAAGTTCGACCTTCTCTACTTCTCCAGCGAGAACGTCAAAAAGAGCAAAAAGGAGGCCAAACTCGCCCGCGAAAAACGCGAGCCCCGGGTGCTGGTGGGCAACTTCTTTGACTTGGAGAGAATGTTGGCGATTTTGCTGGTCAAGTTCCGCACCTACCTTGCCGGCGAGCGCGAGCAGGTGGTGGAGATCGCCAACCTCTACGACGACCTCGAGGCCCGTGACCGCGAAAAGCAGTTGGAGGTGGCCAACTTCTCGCTCGCAGCCAACTCCGACCTCAACAACCAGTTGGCCACCTTGCATTCGTTGGGGCTCATGCTCAAGTCCGCCAACGCGGACATCTTGGGCGCAAAAGTGCGGTGGAAGGTCAACATCGACTGGGAGACCGCAGTGGAGATTAGCAACGAAGTGGGGTTTGAAATCGTGCAATACTTTGCTTAATAATACATATGCTATAACGTAACCTCGTCGATGTGTGTGAACGTCGTTTCTCCGTCGCGACGCACCTCTACCTTGGACTCAAAGTAGTGCTCCTGCCAGTCCCGGATCTCCTGGACCGAGTACGGCCCGTGTACGGTGTCGTCACCAAGCCAGCGAAAATACCACTGGGTCTCAGGCTCCTCCTCGCGCTTGCGCTTGGTTCCCCTGAAGGTCTCCCCGGTCAACTGGGTGTATCGTCGCATCAACTCCTCGCGGGACATATCGTAGACGTCCATGGCTGACATGAGGGCGCTGCAGTACTCGGTCATCTGTGTGACCTCGTCTGGCTGCTTCGTGCGCCGGGCAATCCCCTCCAACGCTGTCTCGGCGGGCTCCAACATGTCTATGAGTCCCTGGAGGGCTTCGGGCACCGAGGGACCAGATGGTTTCGCCGGCTTCTCTGCTGGCTTCACTTCTGCCACCTTCAGGAAGTCGATCTCATCCCCGCTTTCCTCGTCCTCGCTTTCCACCTCGTCATTGTTAAACGGCTCGAGCTTTGTGGCACTGTCGTCGTTGCTTTCCTCGGGCTTATCGTCGTCGGAGAACATGTCGCTATCGTCATCGCTGGGGTCGTCAAACGCATCCTTCTCCACCTCGGGCTTATCTTCCGGCTCTTCTTCTTCCACGTCCTCTACTTCTTCCTCCGAAGTGTCGTCATAGGGCTCGAGCTCGGGTGTTGACATTTGCAGTGCATGGATGCGCGTCCGATGATGGCTAAAGTAGCTGGGTTCATAATGGTAAACATAGAACTATGGTAGGGTGTAGACAATGGTAGTATGCCGTTGAACCTGATGTTGGTGGTGGCTGTTTGCGCAACCGGTCTTTCCTCGGGTCTCCTTATCTTTCGATTTCATCTTCGTGCGCATAACCAGATGACGATGGAGTTGGACCTCGATGGCGTGCTCGACTTGGAGCAGGAGGCGTACCAGCGGGGCTACGACGAAGGTGTGGGCGAGCTGCGGAAGCAGAACTACGTTGAGGGCAAGCAGTATGGCTACCAGACGGGCTTCCAGCGGTTTGTTATCATCGGGTATCTTCGGGGCCTAGTCACTCGATGGCAAGGGAATGACAAAGTGAAGCCCCACGTGGACAAGCTCGAACAGTTGCTCAATGCCATAACCACAGGCAACGACGAAAAAGCCGTGCAGCTCTACGAAGATAACCTCAATAAGGCCCGCAACAAGGCCCGGGTGGTGGCCCTGATCTTGGGCGAGCCAGCGCTGGTTGCCGGGCTTGATGAGATGATTCGGGCCGTCTGCGGCGACCTCAAGCTTCAACAGGACCCCGACGATATGTGGTAACTGTTTACATTCTCATTCCGTGCATCCCTGTTGATAACTACAACGGTGGCCCCCCCCCCTCCCAAGTACTCTACGATCTTAATACAACCGTGTATTCTATACCCAAGTAACCCAATTAATTAAAACATCATATCAAAGTCAACCACCTTGTGCGGGCTCTCCAACTTGTACTGGAGCACCCCTCCTAATTGACAATCGCTAATCCCCACCGTCATCGACTCTCCGCGACCATTGTCGCACGGGGTGAGATTAAGCCCCACGCATTTCCCAATAAAATCTATCAGCTGGACCCGGTCGATCACTCCGGCCTGGAGGTCGCCGATGCTGGCGATGCCAACGTGGTCTAACAGCTCGGCCCAGCACACGTAGTCACCATGGTCCGAGAAAATGCAGTTGCGGACAGGACCAGCGTTCATCCCGGTCAGCTCGCCTAGGGCTCCGCTCCACAGGAAAAGGGGCTGTGCCCCCTGGCGCTTGTCCCAGAGGCCCACTGTAGTGTCCTGGTTGCCCGTTAGTAGAAGATTGTCGTTAGTACGCAGCCAATCGCACGAGAAGCCAAAGTCCCGGTGGCCTTTGAACGTCTGCACGGTCTCCGCCGGGCCCGCCCGCACGTCTACTAGGTAGGAGTCCACCAGATCGCCAGTGACAAAAAGGACGTCCCCCGAGGGGTTCGAGGCAGCACAGTTGATGGCAAAGTCGAGGTTGGCGGTGTGGCGGACGCGGTTGGTGCGCAAATCGATGTTTCGTAGCAGTTTGTCGTTGCTCAGCACCCATAAGTCGTCGTCACCGATGATGATGTGGTTGGTGATGCCGTCGAAACTCAGGGTTAAGTGGTACTCGCCCACCACCCGCGGAGTATTGGCGTCAGAAATGTCTAACAAAATGTAGCCGCCTTCCATCGTCCCGCAAACAAGAAGGTTTTCGTTGCAGGCTAGCGTCGACACCCGCGAGTTGGCGTTCTTGGGCAACACGTTCGACTCGACCATACAATCGAGTTTGACGGCGCCCGACCGCGCGGGGTTGTCGGCGTCTACCATCATGCGGTTAATGCTAAACAGCTCCTGGTCGTTGGACGGGTAGAAGCATGCGTTGGAGTTACAGCAAACGAGGTTACGGAGCTGGAAGTGGGTGATGTCGAGCCGGAGCTTCGGGTAGTAGCGGTCGAAGGTGAAGTAGTCAACTAGGGAATGTACCCCATGGACAGTAAGGTTCTAGTGGTTAATACGCTGTTGCGGTGGTGGCACCGCTGCCCCCGTGGCAGGGGAGGGGACCTCGGGTTAGGGTTATACCCTAACGGGGTATCTACACACGATAACCGGCTCTGGCGGCCGGCTAGCGGTGTTTCGGGTCACTTACCTTGATGGCATGCTCTCTCAGCTGGTCGACGTTGTGAAACCACAGTTGGCGACCCACCCGCCATCGGTCCAACTGGAACTTGCGGCGCAAATCGCGGGTCCAAACGATACCTTGGTTGTCACAGGCCTGGCTGGAGTCGATGGAGAAGGGCATGTTGCACTCGCGGCGCTCGAGGCATCCGAGAATGCTGTTGATGTCCCGGTTACTTAGATAGGAGTGGGGATCGGATAACAAGTTTTCAAGAAACTGGAGCAGGCCCAGTTCAGCCAGCTCGTACTCGTGGTAGGAGTATACTATTGACTGGGACATGGAGCCGTGGTTGCGGGTTGGTTTTTTTCTGTCGGAGTTGAGGTTGTTCTGTAGATGTATATTGGTGTGATTTATCTGCGAGGATTTGGAAAGGCTGTCAGGCAGGCAACATACGAAATGCATCGGGCAACTAACCGGGTCCGAAAATCAGCGAAACCGGTTGCACGGGGCAAAATCGCGGGGGAAGCCACCGGGACAACCACCGGCTACCGTAGACGTCGCTACATGTTTGTTATGATTCCGGCGGTTATCGCCGCCTTAGACCTGCGCGATATATTACGATTGTCGTAAGATCTGGCACCATCGCCTATCCAGGGGCCACCTAAGCGACGCAGCCAATCAAACGCGCCGGGTCAATTACGTGTTTTTGTCAACTGGTGGTGATGCCATCGCGACACCCTCATGGTGGGGCGTTGCCAATGACGTCGCATATGGTCAGCTTCCTGTATGCTTAGAAAAGTCTAATTCGAGCGACATGCAGATGTATTGGGGTTGCCTCAATGCATGTTTCAGCCAGTCTTCCAGTCAATGGAACCCTGGCGAGGCTTGGCCAACCTATAATTCTACAAACGCGAGTGGGGCAACCCCGAGCCACATAACTGCTTCACTTGCACCAAAAACTTTTCGTATTCGCGGTGTATCATCTCTACCTGGCGGGGGGTCGCGTAAAAACACCTTCTTGCCAAGCCATAGCTCGCTCTCTTGACAAACGCATCCATCTGGACCATTTGCACCACGGTGTCCTCGTCCCCCGTCACCAAAAAATAGTAGTTGACGTAGATCTCAATGTCGGGGAATTGGGTGATTAGTTCGGAAAGGGTGGTGGTGACCCGCAGCTTTTCCTCGTCCAGAAGCCTCGCGGTGACATTATCGGCGATTGGGGCACTGGTGGCATAACGATGAATCTCGTAAAGCCGATGGGTGTTGGGGGGAAGTTGTACTTGGTCCTCGCGGAACCCGGTATTAATCCACCGCTGCTTGTTCATCTTAGACTGCACCATACGCAAGATGTGGCGCAGCCAACTCGCCTCACTGATCGACAGAGGCCACCCCGCCATGTTGGCGTACATGATGGTTTCAGCCGTGTGGTAGTACAAGTCTTCTTTCATGGGCGTAGACGGAAGAGGCAGGTCCCGTGCGAGCTTAATGTTGGGCTTGTTCCACTTGGCTTCCGCCAACCCAAACCGCCAGTCAAAACTCATGCTTGGAGCCTTGGCTGCCATATCGATATATAGTGGTTGATGCGTGAACCTGTAATATGCTGCTGAACTAACGCCTGCTAAATGTTGGCACCCCCTTAATCTAGAGCCGCCCCTGAGAGCGGTGTGGGGCCATTACTAAGCGATTTATCCTCTTGGATACGACACTACTTAAGGTTCACCACCTTATCGATGCAGGGACAATCGCCAGCCTGCATAACCGGCTGCAAATAAGCCTCGTGCCTCGAGTATATAGCCTCGTAATCAACCCCTGGCGGCTGCAATTAGCCTCATGGGTTTGCAATTGTTCCTTCACGAGTCGGCTTTGGGTGCCACCATCTTCTTTCTTGCTCTGGTTGCGGTGTTCCGTGCCGTGGTTTTGCGCCACGGCCCCTTCCGTAAGTACCCCACAGACGCCCAGGTTTCTTTTGGCTTCAGCGTAGCGCGGGGGATCGCTAAGCTCAGTGCAAAGACCATCAACGCCTCGCAGAAGCAAAGTGCCATCGATGCAATCAAGGCGTGGGGTTCCGCGAACCCCATGGCAATCAAGAACCTCAAGTTCGACCGGTTCGGGGAGGCTTATGACGACAACTCGTTCTGGCTCCACTACGCGGGCCCAACAAAGCCTGTGTTGATCCACTTTCATGGAGGAGCTTATTTTGCCCAGTTGCTGTCATTCCACGTTAACGCAGTGGTGGGTATGTATCAAGCCATCCCCGCCTCGAAACGCGATTTCTCCCTCCTTGAGCTCGATTACAAGTTGGCCGGATCGGGAGCAAGGTGGCCCACGCAGCGCGACCAGTTGCACGCCACCTACCACCGGTTGTTGGCAGACGGTTTTGACCGCATATTCTTTTTGGGAGATTCTGCGGGTGGTAACCTCGCGTTGACCTATCTTCAGTTCCTCCGTAGACACGAACCAACCACCCCAGTCCCGGAAAAGCTTATTTTGGTGTCTCCGTGGGTCAAGCTCCAACAGCTTGACGACGAGCCCCCCGTGAAGGCGTACACACAGAATGCATACCGTGACAGTCTCCTGAAGGACTTTATTAGGAACGACAGGTTACAGGAAGCCCTTCTAGGACGCATCAACCTCCGGCGTATGGACGTGAGTCCTGGTAACTGCCCGTACCATGAGGACGATTGGAAGGAATTGCCACGGGATGTATACGTGATGGCGGGCGAGGACGAGATTATGCGTGATGATATATTGCAGTGGGCATACTATGCATTAGGTTGTCCCTTCTGGAAGCGTTCATGGGGCGAGGGTAACGGGAAGTTTGATGCTAGCTATGAATACGTCACCCGCGCCAACGGGGGGTTGCGCCAAGTGGTGGTCGACCCGTGGGGGATGCACGACGAGTTTGCCACCATCGAGGGTACGCGCTATGTCCAGGGAACCCCCGTGGATCCCGTCCAGTTCTTTGGGATGGCGAGAATCGCCAACTTTTTGTACGAAACTTTGTAGCTTAATCGTAGAAATCGTCGTCGTCGCTATCGTTACGCTGACGCGAGGCAAACTTGAGCTTTCGACCAGACTCCGCAAACTCCTCGTCGTCTTGGTTCATCGTAAGCCGGCGGTCACCCGGTTGAATGGCCCCAATGTCGACCAAAACCCGCTCGAGGTCGCCTTCAGAGGTGGCGTTGCCGCCCAACTGGGTCAAAGTGACGTACTGGCGGGCAATGTTACCCTTATGATATATGATAAGCGTGGGACAGTTCTGTTCGGGGTAGTTCTCCACGGCACGGGTGGCTGGGATATCGCACACCTTAATCTCGGGAAAGCGAGAAGCGATCTGAATGAGCAACTGGCTCAAGAGACGCGACTGCAACGCGGACGTCAGTGACATGTGGAGCAACACCCACGTGCCCTCATCGCCAGACTCCGACGCCTTAGTTACTTCGTCGTTGTACTCCTGCTTGGTGACGGGGATCACGTGGCCAAACGTGGGCTTGTCGGCCATCTTTCTCATCTCGGCCATCCGCTTTTGTTTGTAGCTCTCAAGAAAGTCTTCGTCTTCGTCGTCCTCTAGGGCGGCTAACTCATCGAGGTCCAAGTCTTCGAGACGATTGTCGTGCTGCTTCTGAAGGGCTTCCTCGAGTGCCTCTTCCAATTGCGCAGTGGGTGACGGAGGCTTTTCGGGAATGATCCCGTGGGACCGGAGAATGTCATTCCATTCGGTGTCCTCGTTGGGATCAACCTCGACTTGGAACTTATTATTCATGATAGATCGTTGGCGTTGCGCGCAAAAATTTACTGTTGCATTTGCAACCACTGGAGGTGAGTCGAAGGTGGAAGAAGGGTGAGGTAGGTGAGATGTGTAGAGTTGGCTCAGACCAGTCGTATGCTTCAGTTTCATGACATCAGTGGTTCTTCTCCTCCCAAGGAATTTCACCACAAAGACGTACCCTTTTACTGGTTCTGATTACTTTCGGAGAATAAGCTAACAGCAATCACTTTGTGGTTATCTACAGGGGGTACTTTGATCTTGGCTTTAAACTTGTGACTCTTTGGGGTGTACGTGTTCGTGCTAGGAGTCGAACTTGGTGTATAACCGTCGCAAAGATTTCTTTAGAATATTTCCAAAAAATGCAGAATTTACCTAGCATCAGCACTGAATATAATATTTAGAAGCGACTAAGTTCACAAAAGGCCCACACATTATACTACGAAATCAACCCCAGACGGCACTTACAACCCACAAATACCCCCTTCTTTCATTTCGCCTCCGACCCCACGAACCAATCGTAGCGAGTCAAACTTTTTTACGTAATGCACCGCGATAACGACGCCTTACTCTATGAGTCAGTATGCGCCGTGCGCATAATGCACGTTGATTTGCGGAGCGATTCAGGCCTACAAAAGATACTGGAAAAAAAAAGTTTTTCACCATACCAAATGCCTGGGGTTCGCTACTTCTCAGTGAGTGCCTCGTGCCTTCGAGGCCAGAACTTGACCGAGAAGATCGTGCAAAAGTATGCCCAGGGGACCCTGAAAAAGGTGTTTTCTGGTGATTACGTCACCATCAAGCCCGCCCACTGTATGTCCCACGACAACTCGTGGCCCGTGGCCACCAAGTTTATGGGTCTTGGCGCAACCCACGTCAAGGACAACCGCCAAGTAGTGTGCACTCTTGACCACGACGTCCAGAACAAGTCCGAGAAGAACCTCGAGAAGTACGCCAACATCGAGAAGTTCGCTAAGGAACAGGGCATCGACTTCTACCCCGCGGGTCGCGGTATTGGTCACCAGATCATGATTGAAGAGGGTTATGCATTCCCCTTGAACTTGACGGTGGCCTCTGACTCCCACTCTAACACCTACGGTGGTGTGGGTGCGTTGGGTACCCCGGTGGTTCGCACGGACGCGGCTTCGATTTGGGCTACTGGCCAGACCTGGTGGCAGATCCCTCCTGTGGCCCAAGTGGAGCTTGTTGGCGAGTTGCCTGCCGGTGTCACTGGTAAGGATATTATTGTTAACTTGTGTGGTTTGTTCAACAACGACGATGTGCTCAACCACGCCATTGAGTTTACTGGTGAGGGTGTCAAGAACTTGCCGATTGACTACCGGTTGACCATTGCCAACATGACTACTGAGTGGGGTGCGCTCTCTGGTGTCTTCCCCGTTGATTCTACTGTGGTTGAGTACTACCAGGACCGCTTGAAACGTTTGGGCGCTGGCCACCCTCGCATCAACGAGGAAACCGTGGGCCAGTTGGCTGCTGACGCTGAGCAGTACGCTTCGGACGCGGACGCTGTCTACGCCAAGCACTTGGTTGTTGACCTCTCCACTTTGTCCCCTGCTGTCTCCGGTCCCAACTCCGTGAAGGTGTCTACTCCTTTGGCTGAGTTGGCTGAGCAGAACATGAAGATTAACAAGGCTTACTTGGTTTCGTGCACCAACTCGCGGTTGTCGGACATCCAGGCAGCTGCCAAGGTGTTGAAGGGTCGCAAGATTGCCGATGGTGTTGAGTTCTACGTGGCTGCTGCTTCGCTGAACGTTCAGAAGGACGCTGAAGCTGACGGTGCCTGGAACGACATTTTGGCTGCGGGTGCTACCCCTTTGCCTGCTGGTTGCGGTCCCTGCATTGGTCTCGGTACTGGTCTTTTGAAGGACGGTGAGGTGGGTATTTCTGCCACCAACCGTAACTTCAAGGGCCGTATGGGTTCTAAGGATGCGTTGGCCTACTTGGCTTCGCCCGAGGTGGTGGCTGCCTCGGCTGTTCTCGGTAGAATTGGTGGTCCCGAGGAGATTGACGGGGGTAAGATTCCTGCTGTCACTCCCGTCAAGAAGTCTATTTCTGCTGCTAAGCCCGCCGCGACCGAAGAGGCCTCTGGCTCTGTGGACGTGCTTCCTGGGTTCCCCAAGCAGATTACCGGTGAGTTGATTCTTTGTGACGCCGACAACATCAACACCGACGGAATTTACCCTGGCAAGTACACGTACCAGGACGACATTTCCAAGGAGGAAATGGCCAAGGTGTGCATGGAGAACTACGACGGTGACTTTAAGAACAAGACCAAGGCGGGTGACATCATTATCTCCGGTTACAACTTCGGTACGGGGTCGTCGCGTGAACAGGCCGCCACCTGCATCTTGGCCCGTGGGATGAAGCTTATCGTTGCCGGGTCTTTTGGCAACATTTTTTCGCGTAACTCGATTAACAACGCGTTGTTGACGTTGGAGATTCCCGACCTCATCAACAAGTTGAGAGAGAAGTATGCGGGCTCTGACGAGTTGACGATCAGAACCGGGTGGACTCTTACTTACGACGTCACCAAGGCTCAAGTCACCGTCACTGACGACGCCGGCAACGTGGTCTTGCAACAAAAGGTTGGTGAATTGGGCACCAACTTGCAGGACATCATTGTTAAGGGTGGCCTTGAAGGGTGGGTCAAGGAAGAGATTAAGAAGTAATTGCATAGATAATCATATATTCACGTGTTAAACACCGCAACCTCGTTCGGCCTAGCCATTGATGCAGTTGACGGGGCAATCGTCGCGGAGCCGCCCCAGCTAAATTTAGCGCGCTGCTTTGGGATAGGCACAAACGGTTGCCAGTCTAAGGGGTCGATACGGAGTTGCCGTATTTGTTGGCGCAACCTTCAAAAACCGTTGGACTTCATGTGATGCCCTTGTTAATTGGCCACAAAATGGCCAATTTGGTGCTTTGTGACACCATATTTGGTGTGGCCAGAACCCTGTCGACTACGGCATGTGATATTTTCGGGTATTTGTTACGAGCGATGGGTTTGCCACTGAGGTATCTGCAGGCGTAGTGTCCATTCCAAATTATGAGCGCGGGAAGCAAGCTGATGTGTTCAGCTTTCACCGGAGTTTATGCACTAATAGACGGAACGCCGGACGTAACTGTAAGCAGCAACAAAACGTGGCAACAACTAGCCGAGGTGCCACCTATGGGTGAAAATCGATGGAAATGCCCGCTACTTACTGCGATAGGTGTCATTCGTAGTTACTCAACATGGACAATGTCACTTTTGTGTCGCCGGCGCCGAGTGACACTTTGGTACGGATGTTATGTTCATTTGCATTGTGCATAGACCGACAACCGTTTTGCATAGATACAGGATGCACGACAGACTATCGAGGACCCAAATGTAAGACATATATAACTGAGTGACTACCCACCAGCGATTCAATAGATCATACAAAATCCAAGCAAAGATGGCGATGACATTCCCCGTGTTTCCCAGCAAGAGCTTTGACGTGTACAATCGAGTGTATACCACCTTTGACACCTTTTTGTACTACGTCTTCAACGTGTTGATGTGCGTGGTTATCTTTGGAGAAGTTATCCTCGAACAGCTTAACCTGGTGATGTACCTGTTCAATATTGTGAAAGCCCTGATGCAGCACAAGTTCTACAACAACATCAACTAAAATTGCAACCCGCATTTCGCCTTCCCCTCTTCTGATGCAGATGAAATGAGCAATTTCGCGACGCTGGCGTTTTAATGACATTGTACATTAGTGATATATAGACTTAATTTAACGACTTTATGGATGAAGAGTGGCCCAAGCATATACCATACTACGTTGAGAAGTTCAGGGCCAGCTTCCAGTCGTGAAACCTAGCGTTGTTTCATCCATTTTGTTAGCAAGGTGGGGCGCACGTGACCGATGTGTGGGGTAATGTTTACTTTGTACGCCGATAATGCTAGCAAGTATGCGCCCTGGGACACGGCATTTGCCTCAATGTCACGATTCCGAATTGCATGTCTTGATCGCATGGTGGAGAAACGGACCCCTGTTTCATCTTGCATTGTCAATCTTGCGTGAGGTGCTCGCTTGTGGAATGACGGGATATGTGAACCCTTGATTCCACTCGATAGAGTATAAAGTATGTGGGGTAAGTATGTCTTAAAGTAAGCTTTATTGTTTACGCTGAGGAATACCACGCAGCACTAGGCAATACCAAGCGCACCCCCGCTCCACCCGGCAACGATAAGCAACCATAGCACTCGTAGCACTTGAAACCGGGGTTGTCGGCAACCCCGCCCATTGCGGATCAGACAGCAAAAAGCAATCGGAAATGAATGGCGGGATCAATGGTGCCGTCATCGCTTTCACCTTCAAAAAATAATCAGATGATGAAATTTCAAAAAAATAAGGTCGCACCCGGATTCGAACCGGGGTTATTTGGAAGTTTTATATTCAAAACCAAAGGTGATAACCACTACACTATGCAACCCCAATAAACATTTTGGAAAAAATAGCCATTTTGAGGAAGTTGACAAAATTTGATTGGAAAATGATTATTCTACTAAACATCGAATTGTCATTGATATCAGAGCAAACGGAAATATTGATCCCATTGCAAAGTTTTGATTCAGCTTGAATCGGGACCTGTCAATCTACTTTGTTGACACCGATCACGTGCGGGATCGCTTACTGCGAAATAGAACCGTGTCACCGATCTTAGCGAACCAGGCTTGAACGATGTTCCAAAAGCTTCGGAACTTCTCCGATGATGTGGCCAAGAGCATCAGTGACCTTGGGATACCCGATAATCCCACGCCACAACAAGCTCAGCTTGCTGAACGCATCAAAAATGGAGAAAAGATATTGAGCACACAAACCCCAGATCCGCGTGATTTGACCCAACCCGAGGACGTCCCCGTGGACGAGACACCCGCTACCGCCAAAGAAGATACTCCGATAGAACCTCTGGAGTCAGCTTCAAATGCCAATGGCAAGGAGCCGAGTCCCAAACCGTTAGCGGAGAAAGCGTCCACGGCCACACCTCCACCGAAGTCGGACGAGATTGATCTTGACGCGTTGTCACCAGTGGTGCGGTCGAAGATGAAGAAGTTCTACAAGTACGAGGAAAAGTATCCCGTTTTACTCAACGCTTTCAAGATTGAAAAGCAAAAGGGGGAGTTGGTGGCGGCATTTGAAAAGATTTTGCGGGAGCACACACCAGTGCTGTCAATTGCCGATGTCGGGTTGCTAATGCAATACTTGGAGGGCCTTACCACAAAGACCACCATGCTCAACGCCGAGCTTCGCAAAGTGACCTCAGCTAAGGGCGAGGCCGAGAAGCTGGCGAAGTCTGCCGATGCGGAGGTCGCCAAGTTGAAGCAGGAGGTGGAGTCAGTGAAGCAGTCCAAGCTAGACCTCAAGAAAGAGTTGGAAGGACGTCTCTCGCAGCTTGAAGAAGCTGGTGACTCCGACACACTTTCAGAGGAGATGCAGCAGCTTCGCTCTCAACTAGACGAGAAGACTGAGCTTTTAGGCAAGACACAGACGGAACTAGACGAGAAAATTGAGCTTTTAGGCAAGGCACAGTCGGAACTTGAGGAGAAGGACGAGCTCATCAAGAAGCAAGAGTCCGAATTGGCGGAGCGACCACCTGCTTCGAGCGATGATGGGAAGCTCGCCGAGCTCGAAGTGGAGCACAAGAAGCTTCGTGAGGAGCACGATAAACTTCTGGAAGAGCACACCAAGCTCCTGCAGGAGCATGCAAAGGCGAAGGAGGAGCACGAACAGGCACTTCAACTGCTCAAGAACGAGCACGACACCTCTGTCGACCAGCTCAAACTGGAACACTCCTCCAAGTTGGACCTGGTGGCAGGAGACCACTCCAAAACGGTGGAGCTGCTCAAGGAAGACCACACAAAAGCTGTCGACCTGCTCAAACAGGACCACTCCCAGGCAGTGGAGCTGCTCAAGCAGACCCACACGACCGCCTTGGATGACCTTGAAACTAAGAACAAGGAGGCGGCTGCAGCCAAGGACGCCGAATGGCAGAAGAAGGTGGACGCTGCCGAGTCGAAGCATCAGAAGCTCGAAGAACAGCAGAAAAAGGCCACTGAAGCTCTCAAGGAGGCCGAGTCGGCGAAACAGACTCTCGAAGACAAATTGGCCGCTGCAAGCTCAGCGACGACAGCAGCCGAAGCTCCGTCGGGCAAGAAAAAGAACAAGAAGGGCAAAGAAAAGGCTGTCGAATCCGCTGCTCCCACGGCAGAGGTGTCTGAGGCCCACGCTGCTGAGGTTGATGCGCTTAAACTGGAGAAACAGAAGCTTACGCGCGAGCTCCGCGACAAGAGCGAAGAGATTGAGACGCTCCGGGACTCAGTACGTGATATTGGCAACGACTTGGTTGAGGCCCGGGACGAGATCAAAGAGCTCAAGAAGGGTGATGGCCAGCTTGCAGCCAAGGTGGCTGAGATTGACACTTTGCGCAAGGAGTCGGAGAGCACCAAAAAGGAGCTTGCCGAGGCTGCCGCGAAGCTTGAGAAGGCGGTCAAGGACCACCAGGCTAAGGTGGACAGCCTTGAGAAGGAGGTCGAGACCCAGTCAAAGGCCGTGGCAGACCACAAACTGGCGGCAGAGAAGTTGAAGAATGAGGCGGAGCAGAGCAAGAAGGAAGCTGGGGACCACAAAAAGCTGTTGGATGAGCTCCAAAAGGAAATGCGCACCCACCAGAAGGCGGCCGACACCCACAAACTGGCGGTGGAAGCCCATCAGAAGGAGATTGAGGCACACAAGAAGGAGATTGACGAGCTTAAGCGAGAGAACGAGCGTCTCCAGAAGGAAATGGCCACCAACGAAAAAGCTCTGGAAGCCCACAAGAAGGAAGTGGCTGAGCAACAGCAAAAGTTGGCGGCACAGACTTCGGCCCACAACGAATTGCAGCAAAAGCTTGCCGAGGCCGAGAAGCAAGTATCTGTTCTCGAGGAGGACAAGCAGCTGCTCACCAACCGCATTGGCGAGTTATCCAAGAATAATGACACCTCGCTCAAGCTCGAGATTGCCGCCTTGCAGTCGTCGATCACCCACAAGGACCAGTCAATCACTGAGTACAAGAAGCAGATTGACCAGTTGCAACGCAAGGTGGACGATGCCCATGAGAAGATCTCCCAGCTCAAGGTAGCTAACAACCAGCTTGAAACCACCACCAACCAGTTGCGGACGGAGAAGAACGAGTTGCTCACCAAGCATGAGGTAACGGCCGAGCGTGTGGCCCTGCTCACCAACGATTTGAGCAAAAAACAGCTGGAGAAGCAGGAGTTGGCCTCGAACCTCGAACGCTTGCAGGCTCGCTACGACCTGTTGGTACGGGAGAAGCTGCTGATTTCCACCGACGTCGAGTCGTTCCGTCACCAGTACGAGGAGCTGCTGATGCGGGCTAAGGAGACGGCGATGAAGATGGAGGCCCTCGAAGACGAGTTGGCGGAGGCTCGCAACATGTTGCAAGAGCGCACCCGGGAGGGCACCCTGATTCGGCGGTTGCTTGTCGAGGCTGAGGAGCAGCTCAAGACCGCGGAGCAGTCCTACAAGAATGAGCTCAAGCGGGCCAACGAGGAACGCGACGAGGTTACCATGGACAGCCAGCGCCAGCTCAAGAAACGCCAGCGCGAGATTGACGACTTGACGGCCCAGATTGAGGGCTACAACGCCAAGATTTCTGATTTGCAACAAGAGGTTACCAAGGCTACGCAGCAAAACAAGGCCCTTGTGCTGCTGGTGGACGGTGGATTGGACCCCAAGGAGCTCCATCACCAGCTCGAGACGTTGCGTGCGTCGTTGCAGGACTCGAGCCGCAAGGCTCACGAGTACGAGACGATGAACAACACATTGAAGAAACTCAATGACGAGGCTAACCTCAAGTTTGAACGGTTGTCCAAGAACTACAAGATCTTGACGCAACAGTACCGCGAGATCGAGCAGAAGAAGCTGGCGGAGCCGTCCCCCGCCCCGCAACCGCAAGCACCTGCAAAGGCCGACAACCTGGCTAACGTTGACTACCTTAAAAATGTGTTGTTGGGCTTCTTCGAGCATAAGGAGCAGAGACCGCAATTACTCCCGGTCTTGAAGACGTTGTTCCACATGAGCGGAGACGAGGAAAAGAAGCTTTTGTTAGCACTTAAGTAATGGCATAGAGATAGGCATAAAAGAGTATAGTGGAAAGTAGTTATCACAGTGTAAACGTTTTTAGTTTCTACCTTGGCAACTTCTTTTCTGATCTTTATGTGAAGTTGCAACCATCGAAAAAATCATCTTTCGCAGCCAGACCATGTTGGATGCGTTTGACCAAAAGAAGAAAGCCCTCATTGATGAGATCACCGTGACGTCGGAGCTGGTTCCCGACGCATCTCCCAAGGGTACCATTGACGAGTTTTGCTGGCCTGTGATCAACATAATCAACAACCACCCCGATATGGTGACGACATCGCTGTGCTCGGGACGAGTGTCAGTGTTTTTAGAGGGGATCAAGCTGCTTGGGGAAGGCGAAATGAAGATCGGGGCCAAGGGCCATGAGGGTCGCTGGCTCTTTGTCACCCACGACCCTAAGGATCTCCCGCAGTGGTGGGACTCGGTGGACTTTCAGTATCGCGAGGCCTACCCCAGCGATCCCGCTACGCGCTACGTGCTCTTCAAGTTTGAGCCGTTGATTTTGCATGTCAAGTGCCGTACCACGGCCGTTGCTACCCAGTTGTATAACACCGCCATGGGGTGTGGATTCAGAGAGTCTGGAATTGGATCCAACAACAATGTGGCCATCCGCACCAGCATCAAGCTCGACATCCCCGTTGGATACTTGGACGGCGAAACCTTGGTGTGCTTTGTCACCCCTGAGTACTTGCGCTTGGCCACAAAGTTGAGCGAGGACCGTTTTACCGAGAACTTCAAAAAGATGCGGGCGATTGAGACCGCAATTAAGAGCATGGAGGTCAAAGAAGAGAAGAAGGTTGAGACCAAGGAGGAGCGTCGGGAACGCAAGCGAGCCGAAGGATTAGCCCGCCAGGCCGCCAAACAACAAGCATAGATCATTGGCTCTTAATCTGCCATTTGGTGAATTAACTCGCCTAGAGAAGAGTATTTCACTAGCAAAGTACCCTAATAGATAATAACGATAACCACTCAACATCCATGACTCATCGAGGCAAACATCATGCTGTTCCACCTCGACCGGGTGTGTCCCGGAGTTGGGTGATTAATCTTGCATACTAGCGCTACCACCCGATCCCTCGCAATGACTAATTTTTCAGCCCACCAAAAAGCTCCAGATACCATGTCTGCTGAAGAAGCGAAGCAACAAGCGCCCGCTGAAGAAGTGAAGCAACAAGCGCCCGCCCCTACCGAGGGTGCCCCCGCCGGCGAAGTCATTCTTGGCGAGGACGGCCAGCCGTTGTCCAAGAAGGCGTTGAAAAAGTTGGAGAAGGAACGCGAAAAGCAGAGAAAGAAGGCGGAGAGAGAGGCCGAGCTCGCCAAGGAGAAGGCTGCCAAGGAGGCCGCCGCTGCCAATGACCCGGCCAAGGCCAACTACGGCAAGTTGCCCTTGAACAACTCGTCGTCGCAGACCAACGAGCCCCGGGCCCAGCTCGCCGACATTTCCGCCGCCAACGACGGCGACAAGGTGTTGGTGCGTGCTCGTGTGCACAAGACCAGACAACAGGGTGCCACCATGTTGTTCTTGACCCTCAGACAGCAGTCCAACCTGATCCAGGCGTTGTTGAAGGTGAACAAGGACACCGACTCGTCGGCGGTGTCGAAGCAGATGGTCAAGTGGGCCGGCTCCATCACTCCCGAGTCGATTGTGTTGGTCAGAGGTACCATCAAGAAGGTCGAGGAGCCCATCAAGTCGGCCTCTGTCCAGGACGCCGAGTTGCACATTGCTCAGATCTTCACCGTCACCGTGCCCGAGAACTTGACCTTCACCGTCGAGGACGCTTCGCGTTCCGAGCAGGAGGCCGAGGAGCAGGGATACCCCGTGGTCAACTTGGACACTCGTCTTGACTCGCGGGTGATTGACCTCCGGACCCCCACCAACCAGGCCATCTTCAAGATCCAGGCCGGTGTGTGCAAGTTGTTCCGTGAGTTCTTGGACTCGCGTGGGTTCACCGAGATCCACACTCCCAAGATGATTGCCGCGGCCTCTGAGGGCGGTGGTAACGTGTTTGAGATTTCCTACTTCAAGGGCAAGGCGTACTTGGCCCAGTCGCCCCAGTTCTACAAGCAGCAGTTGATTGCCTCCGACTTTGAGAAGGTGTACGAGATTGCCCCCGTGTTCCGTGCCGAGAACTCCAACACCCACCGTCACATGACCGAGTTCACCGGGTTGGACTTGGAGTTGACCTTCGAGGAGCACTACCACGAGGTGTTGGACGTTTTGTCCGACTTGTTCGTGTTCATCTTCGCCGAGTTGAAGAAGAGATACGCGTCCGAGATTGCCACTGTGCGCAAGCAGTTCCCCGTGGAGGAGTTCAAGTTGCCCGAGGACGGCAAGATGGTGCGTCTCACCTTCAAGGAAGGTATTGACATGTTGAGGGCTGCGGGCAAGGACTTGCCCTACACCGAGGACTTGTCCACCGAGAACGAGAAGTTCTTGGGTAAGTTGGTGCGTGAAAAGTACAACACCGACTTCTACATTTTGGACAAGTTCCCGTTGGAGATCCGTCCCTTCTACACCATGCCCGACGCCGAGGACCCCACGTTCTCCAACTCGTACGACTTCTTCATGCGTGGTGAGGAGATCTTGTCGGGTGCCCAGCGTATCCACGACCCCCACTTCCTTGCTGACCGCATCAAGGCTCACGAGGTTGACCCCACCGTCCCCGGTTTGAAGGAGTACATCGATGCCTTCTCCTGGGGCTGTGCTCCCCACGCCGGTGGTGGTATCGGTTTGGAGAGAGTGGTGATGTTCTACTTGGGTCTTGGAAACATCCGCAGAGCGTCGTTGTTCCCCAGAGAC
Source organism: Diutina catenulata (assembly GCA_030560525.1). Lineage (NCBI taxonomy): Eukaryota > Fungi > Ascomycota > Pichiomycetes > Serinales > Debaryomycetaceae > Diutina > Diutina catenulata. Next base: position 61,014 of record JAKTTW010000036.1, read on the forward strand.
CCCAGAAGATTGACCCCTTAGTTACATAGTATAATCGATCCCTAGAAGAGTTGAAGTGCGCTCGTAGATTCGCAAAAGCCATGGAAGCAATACTCTATGAGTTTTGAAGCTTCTAGGGCTTTATCGTTCTAAGATTCATTTCTCGTCTTTTCAGTCACTCTGTTATCGTCCGTTTTTCATTCCGTTTTCGTGCTCGTATTTCCATGCTTCTACTATCATAGCAATCGCCTCAACTTTTCCAAAATCGACCACTCGTCAACACGCCCCACGAAGGAAACAACTGCACCTTTCTACCCCGACACTCATTCACCTATAGCTCTGTCCACTACCTTACTCCTTGACTCCTTCCACTCGGGCCTACCTTCCCCAGCAAACCGCAGACCTGCACCTGACCTGAACCAGTATGCAAAATGTCGCAGCGACGATTAGATAGCCATTTCTAGGTGCCAGTACCAGCCATGGAAGCCGCGATTGTGCCAGACCCGCGGGACTCCAATGCCACGATTTTGTTGATGGGACTACGCCGCGGTGGCAAGTCATCCATCTGCAAGGTGGTATTCCACAACATGCAGCCGCTTGACACCTTGTATCTCGAGTCGACGCTGAAACCAACCACCGACCACTTTGCCCTGTTGATAGACCTTTCGGTGATGGAGTTGCCCGGGCAGCTCAACTACTTTGAACCCACCTACGACTCGGAAAAGATGTTTGCTCTGGTGGGCGCGTTGGTGTATGTGATTGACTCCCAGGACGAGTACCTCAACGCCCTCACCAACTTGCTGATGATTATCGAGTACGCGTACAAAGTCAACCCGACCATCAACATCGAGGTGCTCATCCACAAAGTCGACGGGTTGTCCGAGGAGTACCGCATAGACGCCCAGCGGGACATCATGCAGCGTACCGGAGACGAGTTGTTGGAGTTGGGGCTTGAGGGAGTGCAGGTGTCGTTTTACTTGACGCTGATCTTTGACCACTCCATCTACGAGGCGTTCTCGCGGATTGTCCAGAAGCTCATTCCCGAGTTGCCCCTGTTGGAGAACATGTTGGACCAGTTGGTGGCCCACCTGCTGATAGACAAGGTGTTTTTGTTTGACGTCAACAGCAAGATCTACGTCGCAACCGACTCCACCCCGGTGGACATCCAGACGTACCAGGTGTGTGCCGAGTTTATCGACGTCACCATCGACTTGGACGACTTGTACGTGGAGGACGACCGTAACGACATGCGCAGTTTGGGCGGGGACAAGATCCGCAGTGTGTCGTACTTGAACAACGGAAGCATTTTATACTTGAAGCAGATGATCCGCGGGCTCGCCTTAGTGGCGCTCATCCGCGTGGTCGACAAGGATACCGAAAAGCTGCTCGCGATCATCGACTACAACGTCGGGTTGTTCCGCGAAGCATTGACCCGCGTTTGGGCCCACGCAAAATTGACGCCGCCTACGCAACAGTAATGACTATATGTACCTTTAATAACCACATTTTGAATGACAGCCACCGCCGGGCGCCCGTCACTGAAAATGAGTTTTCAAAGAAATACCCAGAGTGGAAGAAAGCAAAAATTAAAAGACCCACACTCCCTACCCACCACGGATAACTTAATACCCGATGGCAGGCAATATGGCAGTTGGCGTGGCGGCCCATGGCGCTGTGCAATGCCTCTGGAGCCACCACGAATACGGAGCTTCTTGATCCTCCGTATCATCTCAAGGTAAGTATGAAGAAAAAAACCTGTGGCGACAAATTTTCGTTAAATGGGACTGTACTGTATATAGACCGGGAAGGGACAAGGTGAAAGGAGAGAGAAAGAGGACTCCAGAGACGAATGAACGCAGTGGGTGTTACTTGTTTCTGTTGTTTTTGTCGTGATTAACTTATTACCTGAGCCTTGACAGAGTGGAAGAGCAGCTTGCCGAGGTTCCGGATTTGCAACTCTTCGCTAACCACCTTGTGGTATACACAGGCTAGCGCTGTGGGCTTGCCCTGCCGCAAATTGAAGTTGGCTGTAGTGACAAAGCCCACCACATCGCACGCGTGGTGGCTGTCCTTGAGATACACCTTAGCCCCCTCTTCGATCGTACCTTCGCCCAAACACTCAATGGCGATTTGGCGGACCGGAAGCAACTTCGTGCACGCGTCACGGACGCAGGTGATGGCTGGCTCCTCGGTTCCAGAAACCCAGGGCTGCACGGCAACTCCGTCGTTGCGACACTGTTTCGCTGCTTGCTCGAGATCGTCGTAGGTGTTCACCACCCGGTTCCCACCCTCGTCGTACACCGCGGTTTGCGTAGGGGCGGCAGACAACTGGCGTGAGTCCTTGTTGTATAGTTGTTTGAGGAAGATTAAGCTGCGCAAGGTGCTCCAGCTGGGGGTAAAGGGACTGAGGAATTCAGGATCGCTAAAGTCTTGGTGGTGGTCCTGACGGTATTTGCGCTGGCGTTTGGCGTATTTTTGTTTGCGGAGCACTTCGAGGGCCGCGTTCTGGCGCACACATTCCTCAAGCCACGGGTAGTCGAGCGGGAAGCTCGGCCGGTTGTTTTCAAATGCAATTTGCGCCAACTGGCGCACCCCACCGGGGGCCACCTCGTGAATGCGCACGAGCTTCATCCACATAGGCAGCACCCAATACCATGGCAAGAGCACAGTCCACGCGTCGGTGGTTTTGGTGACCACCACTGGGAATGTAGGCGAAGAGCTGTAGTCCTCGAGCGAGTTGGCCAACGGGTGGCCGCTCCACCGCTGGTCCAACTGTTTGGTGGACATTTGGTCCTGGTAGGAGCGGAGACGCTCCGTGGAATCTACGAGCCCCAGCGTGGCGGTGACGGGCTCGGTTGCCAACTGCATCAAAAGGTCTCCCGGGGATACCTCATGCTGGGGTTTCACAGAGGTGGGGTTCTTCCACATTCGCGGGTCGTATGCGTCGAGAGTAAACGTAGTGCCCACAGGGATGATCCCCAGGTCGTGGATGGCGGCCGTCTGCACCCACATCGGCTTCTGAGGTGTGGAAACTACGTGCAAGACTTTAGCGAGGTTGTGGAGGGCTGCGGGGCCCACCAAGTCGATGCTGCCCACCAGGTAGCGGCAATCCTCAACCTGGTAATGCTTGGTGAGTTCTTGGAACAACTCGACGTACATCAGCGGGTGCACACGCACAATCACTTTGTCACCGTTGACGAGCACGAGCCCGAGCCCCAACTGAGTGTCGTCGATGCCAATCCACCCACTATAGGACTTCCGGCCCTGCATCAACGAAGCTGGAACCTTGGCCTTGTACTTCGTATAGCGCAAAAAGAACTCGAGCGGGTCGTTGGTGGACACCACCATCACGTCGTAGTAGGAAGCGTCCATGGCAATACAGCTCTCCTTGGCCTTGCGGTGCATGAGCTTGTAGCACTTCTGCGTGGGAGTGAGTGGCACCTGGTACCCGTATTGCTTCACCATGTGGAACCGCTTGGCGTGCCACACATGAGTGGGCAACCACACGTGCTTGCGCTGGCGCTGGCGGTACCGCAAGTTGTCCCTCGGGGGAGGAGCCAACGAGTTGACCGCCAGGTTGTCGTAAGAACCAACGGTGTTGTTGAGCGGAGTTCTCTTAGTTTGCGACTGAGCTCGGATTTCTTTGATCTGGGTGTTGATGAGCTTGATTTTGTCCCGCAACTTGAGCCCCTTGCCGTAGAGCTCGTGCAGAGGGGGCAACTCCTTGAGCAACTTGAGTTTGGACCCCAACTTGAGCAACTTTTTGCGCATTTGCAACCGGTACAACTGCTTCCCTCGGGGTCCCCGAGGCTTTTTCAGCGAGGTCAGCATCTCCTTGAGCGCCCGCGTACGCAACCGTTTGGGGATACGCTTGACATTGTGAGACGCTGTCCGTCGCCGGAGCACCCGTGGAAGTGCCTGGAACACCCGTGTCAGACTGGCTGCCTTTGAATTGAGCTGAGCATGTTCGAACAGACGGATCTCGTACTCACGGGCCAGCAAGAACTCAGGGATGTTGAGCTGGCGCAGGTGGTCAAAACTGGGGTCGGTGAGCTCAGCACGGATGGCCCTGCTGTTGTGTAGCCTCGCCTGTTTCTTGGTTTTCCCGGGCGGGACCAGCTTCTTCGGAGGTGCCATCGCGTCTGTTGATCGCGCGAACCGCAGATCTGATGCAGACGATGGGAGGGAAGGATGGCCCAAAATTGGTAAGAGATTAGAGTGTTAGAGATAGCATGGAGACAGTAACTTGTCACCTGGACGTATTGTATCTTTCATGTTTTTCATGGTAGTAATTCCGTTTCTCCCCTCCTATACTTTCACCCTCTCTCTCACCCTCACCCCTCCCATTCTACTTGTTATCATGAAATCGTAAACTAATCTATATCCCATTAATAGTAGGCCACCGCGTACAACGTTTGCAAGTGGGTGTTCTCCTTCTGCCACTCCGTGAGAATCTTCATCATCTGGTCCTCCAAAATGAGGTCCAGCGGGTCCTCCGCCTCCTTCTTTTGCGTGCGAAACTCGTGGATCATGTTGACCAATTTGAGAATGCCCTTACCACCGAGGATGGCATTCTCGTTGTCGTCCTTGATATCAACGTTGATGACATGCACCAATTGCTTCACCTCCAACGGGTTGTTGCTACCCTTCAGGTAAAGCCGCCCCATCAAATCGTCTAGCACCAGGTCAAAGCACCGCTCCTCACAGGTGATGACCAAGTCAAACTTGCCCGCGTATGAATTCAGCTGCCATTTCTCGGGCGCGGGCTTCACATGGCGGTTCCGGTCCAACATGTCAATGAGTCCCTGGGACTCGTAGAGCTTGCGACACGGTTGCAGCAACAAGTCCTGGTAGATGGTCTCGTAAGGGGTTCCGAACTCGTACACGTTGGGTTTGTCAATCAGCGGGCCCGGTAACCGCACCGCAGACCCGGTCCCGAACGACTTGACGTCGTAACCGGCGTCGCGCAATTGCTTATGGGACTCCATTGACCGGTTGTTATTGGAGGCACACACCGTACATATCTTGAGACTGTCCTCCCTCATCGTGTTGTGTCGGTGATGATCGCGGGGTTATTAGGTCGCGGTTGGAAAAATGTCTAGGGAAGACGGCCGTTTCACTTCGCTTAAAAAACAATGTCAACCCACAGATCGGAAAGGGGCAAAGAGGGGTATGCTTTTTCGTGACCACACTTGCATTTCCGACGCCGCAGGGTGTGTTGGACCAAATTGGGCCCCAGACACGGCAGGCCGTCTCGGACGGGTAGTGTCGGAGGTGAAAAAAGAAAGGGTTCTCTTAGATAAGCGCCACAATAGGCGATTGTATTCACGAGTGGTTGTTGATCAGTGCTCAGGAACCCAGCTCTATGTGCATTTTACTGTATCTCCCAGTCTGGACCGGTATTCATCACCGCGCTACTTAAAACCTATTATGTCTGGATTACTAATTACGCCTGTAGAAACTCTACGTCCGATTTGGGGCTCTATCCTGGTGCTTATTTTACTCTATTTATCTTGTCCAGCAAGCTCGTACTCCTCCAGGTGCACACTTGGCGTTTCCTCTTCTTCGAGCACCACCACCAGATCATCCGCTTCAGGTGGCGGGGACGGGGCTCCCGAACCCAAGTCCACAAAGTCGTCGTCGTCCCCTGGGCCAATGTCAACAAACTCGTCATCCCGCTTCATCCGCGGCACATGCACAAAGTCGTAGCCCTTTCTACCGTCGCTGAAATGGACTATTTTACTATCTTTGCATGCGGTCTTCAAGTCTTCGAAATCCTGTTGGTTTTGCACGTAGAAACCTATCATCATCAGCGGGTCCAAAGTTGAGACGTGGCCACGCTGGTAGCCACGGGGACGGTAGCTTTCGTAAACTAGCGGCTGTGCCTCCTGGGGCGAGTGCGGGTCCAAATAAAGCAAGTCGTCGCCATGGTGGCCAAAGAAATAGTAGCTAGCTCGTGGTTTACCACCTGCAATGCCCACCAGCTGCGGGAGCGACAACATGTGGAGCAAACTGGCGTGGTAGTAGGGGTTAATCAGGTCAATCCCAAGCCGCACAGGCAACAACAAGAGCGTGGGCTCGTTAACCTCCTCGATGGCAATATCGCCACTTTCGCAAAGAGCCACCCGGACCCCGTGCTTACACAACCGCAGAATCGACAACGACGCCGCATCAGGGCCAAACCACTGGCCTGGCTTGACCTGGAGCGGCAGGTGGCCCGCCACCCGAATAAAGTTGTGCAAGGAATAAGGAGAGTCCAGACGGTCCTGGAACATGTCCACTACACGCTCAAAGCCGGTTCCAGACCGCAAGAGCGCCGTGGCAAGCAAGGTTTGCGATGTACGGATCATACACCCCCAGCCCACGTCACTTGTGTACGCGTCCAAATCGGGCACACTAAACACGCCCTTGAGCAACAGCGATCCCAAAAAGGCGAGTGGGCTGGGTCCCGTGGGATCGCGTGGGATTGGCTCAAACCCGTAGCGGTAGGTGAGCTGGACAAGCCCGTCTATCTCCGGTTGGGCCAGCTCAAGGGTTTCGTATTCGTGGCCTAACACGGTGACCGGTCCCATTTCCGCGTCCGTCTGCTCGTCGCGGTTGGTGAGCGCCAGCCAGAACGTACCAAAGGTGAATGACTGGTCCATGGTCCGCGGCACGGGGGGGTTGCAATTGATATCCGTGGGCATGCACCAGACGTAACCGCGGTGGCGCGAAAGTGCAGGCATGGTGGGGGAGTGGCGATACACCACGGGTGGGTGGTCAGGCGCGAGGAGATCGATGAGGAACATGGTGGGGTGGCGTCTGAAGGCGAGTGAAGGTTATTTTTGTTGTAGTTGGCGATAACGGTTGCGTTACCTGGGGGTCACACCCTAGTGCCTGCGAGCGGCAAAGCTCGTGACAGCGTGAATGACGGTGTACGGCAAGCAGGTCCAAAATAGTGTGTTGGACCCGAGTAAGTAGGTTGTTTATTTGGAATGAATTAATGGGAACTACTACTGGGTTCGTTGGTTGCCAGTACTTACGCCCAGCTTTTTGTTACAGATAATGCAGATTGGTTGCAGATGCTGATAAACTTTAAAACATTTCCCGTTTAATCACGGGGATTTCTACGGCGGAAGGTTGGCGGTACCAGCGGTAAAAGAGCATTAGACAGACACCGATGATCGGTTGTAGTGCCCACAACGCCAAAAGCGCAAGAGCGATGTACATCTCGGACATGATCATCAGGTCGTAAATTTCCACCACCTTGTTGAGTGGCTTCAAGGCTAGGTCCAGTTTGTCAGGCTCACTAACCGCCGAGGCAACCCCGTCGAGGGTAGACAGGTCAAGAGTCGCCATCTTAAACACCGAGTTATCGTGGACCCAAGTTAAACCGCGCTGGATGGTGTCAACCTTACGCCCGACAGTACAATACACTACAGTTGACACCACAGGGCCAACCACGGGCACGTCGCCAAAGATGTCGTTGACGGTGCCGTTGATCCGCGACCAAATTGAGTTGATTGTCGCGTTTAGGGACCCAGTTGCCTCGCGCACATGGCCGATAACACCGTTATTAATACTGATCCCTTCGAGAATGAGCATCAGATTGGTCTCGTCCATGAAGTGGCGCATGTCCCGTTTAAAGTTGGCGATTTCAGGGGTGCTCTGCAACCACTCGGCGAACAGCTTGATTGCCGACACTGACTTGTGGAGGATGAGCCACTGCAATGCCACCAGTAACAACCCAGCAATGGCTAGCAACAAGAGCGTTCGAGCGTAGGGAGAGAAGCAGTATTCCACCATCCACATGGGCACGGTTGATTTGACTACTCCGAGGCGATGGAACCAATACACGAGCGGGTTGTCGTAGCGGTACAAGATGTTGAGAGCCCCTACATCACTAGGACTCTCATAGAGCTCGCGTAATTGAGCCTGTTTGCGCTTCCAGTGACACCACAACTCCCAACCGGCGAAGCAGAGAGCAGCCACCACTCCGAGGACCAATCCTACCACCACCCATTTGAGGGCTGTATCTAATGCGGTCAATACATCTTTGATTGCATTTTGAAAGTCGATGTCACATAAGGGATTGGTCACCTCGAGAACTGGAGCTTTCAAAGACACTGAACTGTTGAACAACTTCTCGATTTCGGACTGAATCTTGTCAAATGGGAGGGCAATGGCCTTGGCTACGTCGTCGTCAACATCAGTGAAGTCAGGGAGCGTGTTCTTGCGAAACAGCTCAATGTCATCGAGCACCTTTCCTGGAATCTTGATGTTGTTCAAATCTTCCAAATTCCACTGGATGGCGTCTACGTAAGTCAGTGTGTTGAACAGACCGCCCGTGAACATGGCCTTGATTCCGTTCAACCCGTCTGCTGCGTCGTTAAGTACCCCTTGAAGCCCCACCAACCCTTCCTCTATACCCTGCGCTGCAGCCACAATGGTTGCATTTACGCCAATAACCACCGTTTCCCCAGCATCAAGCGCGAAGTTCGCCGTCGCGTCAACGAGAGCACTGAGCAAGCACGTGTAAGTGCCGAACAACACTTCGAAAGCAAATATTAGGAGATTTTTGGCGATGGTTATTACCGTTGTGAAAAAGTACATGTTCACGAGTTTAAGGTGGTCAAAGAAGGTTTGCAGCCAGGGCGACACCGCCCTGGCTGTTTGAGTAAGCATCTCGGTAGTTTCAGGTGTACACAACGGGTTGCCGTTAATGGCCAGCTCCAATGCCTTGGAGAGTGATACTTTGAACAACACCACCTTGAGGAGCACCAAAGCTGCCCCCAAGGGGTAGTAGTGAATGTAAGCCTGGGACAACAGCTCCCAGAGATTCAAGTGCAGTCGCTCCATACGTACATGGCACTTGGTTTGAGTGTTAAATAGACAAGCATTTGTGTCAACAGGCGAGAAAATAAGCACTTGGCGAATTAGAGGTGGAAACGCATGATTGTGTCAGATCTTAGGTATTATCAAGCATTGACTGTGGAAAATGCTAAGCCCTCAATTTGCGAGGATTGAGGCTAGTATCGAAACTTTTGTCACTGTGAAACCTCCTTACAACGTTGATAGCAACGCTAAAGGAAACCGGTATTAAATCGTGCTAGCCTATTTCAGTTGACTGCAAGTGTTTTCCAATCTTGGTGATCTGCATGACTACACCGCGTATGCGAGTCCCGATCTAGGAAATGTAGCGAAATACTGCGGTTGGAATGTTTGATGGTTTCACTTAGAGCATCAGAAATGTTCTGTAGGCTCAGTCGGGTCCAGGAAGAATTCTTCCGCCCATTTTTTAGTTTCATGCGCGATGATTTAAATTGGGGTACTGTCCACGGTTGCGTGGGTGTTGGCAAAACCAAACAGGGCATCCATGAACCACCAATACCACTGAATTAAGGCTAGTGGCAATAGTTTCCTGTTTATTGATTTTTCACTGATATAATCAAAGCTAGTGGCGACATGTCCCTGGTTTATGCTTTCTCCATGATAGCAGTAATTAACCACCTCGGAGCTGTTAACGTATCGTGTTTTACCATGAAGCAATGACCGTTACGAGTATGCTAGGATTGAGCCTTCCTTGCGAGCGCACCTACCCCAAACTGACAGCAAATAGCTTACAGGAGTCTGATTTACCCTTTTCCGAACTTGATCTTTTGAGACCTGTTGATAACCGTGTCGAGTTTCACAAAACGTCATTGCTCAATTTTTAACACACAGTCCCTACCTCTACTACTCAACCATCGCAGAACATCCCTTTTTCCCATCTTGTCTGCCTGCGCCTACTGCCAAGTAGTTTCCCTCGCCTTCTATGGTCTACCCTCCGGAAGCGCGCGCCACACGTGAAAAAAGTGCCACGCTACGTTTTTGCAGCCACGGACTAGAGCACCATGAGAGGGATCCAATGGTTGTTGTACGTTGCTGCGGCAATCGCTGCGGTCAGTGACGATCTTGCTGCTGCCGACGCGCTCTTTGCCAGCGAAGGACCTACCGCCAACGTGTTAACTCACTACGACCGTGTGGTACGCGACTTGGAGCGCGAGCCTGGGAGCCACGATTTCACCAAGGCCCTGGTGTACTTCAAACGGGGACTCATTTCCCACTCTTTGCACAAGGACAACTCGGCCATTGCTGATTTCAAGCGGGTATTGGCGTTGGATCCTCACCAGAACCAGGCCCGCGAAAAGCTCAACGAGTTGTTGATTGCCCGTGGACAGTGGACAGAGGTGGAGGGCCATGACGAAGCACGCGAGCAGTGGAACCAGGCGTGGGAGGCGGCGCAGGCGTCGTTTGATGCCGGCGAGTGGGCCCAGACCATCGAGCTTTTGACGCCTGTGGTGGTGACCCTGCCAGGGTACGTCAAAGCCAACACTCTCCACTACCAGGCTGCCAAGAAGTTGTACGAGCAGGACAAGCTGGCAGTGGTGGGCCTGGATGCCGTGTCGCGCATGGTGTCACAGGATTTGGCCAACTTGATCAAGATCGCTCCCCACGAGGTGGAGAACTACCAGGCGTTCGCTGAGCACATGTTGTTCAACCAGGTGGAGGTGCAGCTGAGCAAGAATACGGTACGGGCGTGTCTCAAGATCAATAACGAGTACAAGCCTTGCGGTGAGCTTTCCAAGCTCATGGCGAAGTTCGGGCCGCTTTTTGAGGTGCTCGAGGACTACCTGATTCTCATGGGCCACTACTACATGATTGACAACCAGCTGGAGGTAGAGGAGCCCCACTTCCCCTGGAAGTCTCTCAAGAAAATGCTCTTTGATGACCCGGTCAAGCTGCTGCGACGCGAACAGGGCAACTGGGCCAACAACTTCGAGTACCTCCGAGCGAAAGCTGAGCAGTACGCCGCTAACACCCAGTTTAGCCTCGACTTGACCCGCATGGCATGCGAGTCGCTCGTGCAAACCAATAATCCGCTGGAAAAGGTTTGTGGGCTTATCGAAGGCGATTTCCTTCCCAAAGATATCCCCAAGATCGATGCGTTGCTCAAAAAGCGCGACTTCCACCAGGCCAAGCGCATGTTGGACAAGTACGCCCTGCTGAACGTTGGAGAGCTGGAGCTCTTCAACACCCGGTACCTGGTGATCGACGACCACATGCGTCGTCAACAGCAGGAACGCCAGCGCCAGCAGCAGCAGTACTACCAGCACCACCAGCGTCCGCCGCCCCAGCAGCGCAAACCGCCCAAGTACGACTACTACAAGATTCTCGACGTGGCTCGTGATGCTGATGAAAAGACAATCAGAAAGGCGTTCCGGACCCAGACTCTTAAATACCACCCGGACAAGTACAAGGGCAAAGAGTTTACTCCAGAGCAGATCGAGACCAAGATGCAGGAGATCAACAAGGCGTACGAGGTGTTGCTGGACAAGGAGCTTCGCGAGCGGTACGACATGGGTGAGGACCCTAACGACCCCGAACTGCAACAAGGCGGAGGTAACCCATTTGGTGGCCAGGGTGGTTTTGGTGGCCAGGGTGGTTTTGGTGGCCAGGGCCACGTCAATTTTGACAACATCTTCCAGCAGTTCTTCCAGCAGCAGGCCCGTCAGCAACAGCAGCAGCAGGGCGGTCCCCGGCCGAAGAAGAAGAAGAAGCGGGCCCAGTAAGACTTGTAATATAGCGGGCCAGTTTAGCACTATGTATTTAACGGAACTAATAGGACGGAAGACTTTGAAGCTTATGCGATTTAGTGTTTTTATTGAAATGGACTCCGTCTGTCTACTTGATTCTCTCTTTCACAGTTTGACTCATTACTATCTGGGTTATGTTCCCTGGCACCGATAAGCAACATTGTGGCGGCAACTACCGAGGCACAAGCAGATGGTAACCGGGACAACTCTAGCGACACATCGCAGATTGAATCACAACCCGTAAACCCACCAATCCACCAGCACCACACTCTCTTTTGCCCCACGTTCATCCCGTTCCGTCTCCCTTCTTCCACACTTCCCCATTGTGCAGGCCTGCGACTACTGCCCAAAACGGTACGGCACCAATTTCCTAGGCAATGAACTTCAAAAGCTTAGTGTTACTTGCGAGCGCGGTGGTGGCCCAGCCGCTCGACTTCTTGAACTCGTTCCAGGACATCTCCTTGGACGGGGTTGACTTTGGGCTTGGTGCCTTCGGCGACCAACGGCCTTTGGTGGAGACTGAGGCTCTCCAGAAGCTTGTGTCCGAGGACGGACTCCGGTTGCGGGCTGAGCAGTTGTACAACATCTCGTTGACCCTGGTGGGACAGTACGGCAACCCCACCCGGGTGATTGGCCTGCCTGGCCACTGGAACACCATCCACTACATCTTGCGTGAGCTCCGTCGCATGGACGGGTACTACACGGTAAAGACCCAGGCGTTTAATGCTGTGGACGGTAAGGTCAACTCGTTTTCGTTGCTTATCGACGGCCACAAGCCCAAGCTGTTGGAGGCATTGCTGCTTACTCCTCCCACTAAGGACGGAAACCCTGTCAACGGTAAGTTGGTCCTCGTTAAGGGCCATGGGTGCAATGCTAAGGACTTCCCCTCGGATGCTAAGGACAACATCGTGTTGATCGAGCGTGGCGAGTGTTCGTTTGGCGATAAGCTGATCAACGCCGGCGACGCTGGCGCTGTGGGTGCCATCATCTACGACAAGGACGGTCCCTTGCACGGTACTCTTGGCACCCCGACCGGCCGTGAGGTGGCCACGGTGCTGATCCTGGAGAAGGAGGCTCAGCCCTACATTGACCAGTTGAAGAAGGACCCCAAGGCGTTCCTTGAGACTACCCTCTACGTCGATGCTTACGTCAAGAACGTGACCACGCTCAACGTCATTGCTGAGACCGTGGACGGTGACCACAACAATGTGGTGCTGCTTGGTGCCCACCTGGACTCTGTGAGCGCTGGCCCCGGTATTAACGACGACGGCTCCGGTACCATTTCTCTTTTGGAGGTGGCTAAGCTGTTGACCCAGTTCAAGGTCAAGAACGCCGTGCGGTTTGCCTGGTGGGCTGCCGAGGAGGAGGGGTTGTTGGGTCTGAACTACTATGCCCAGCTGTTGCTGCCCGAGGAGAACCAAAAGGTGCGGGTGTTTATGGACTACGACATGATGGCCCTGCCCAACTACGAATACGAGGTGTACGATGCCAACAACAAGGACCACCCCGCGGGGCTGGGCGACCTCAAGGACTTGTACATCGACTGGTACAAGGACCACGGGTTCAACTACACTCTCATCCCGTTTGACGGCCGTCTGGACTACGTCGGGTTTATCGAGGCCGGTATCCCCGCCGGAGGTATCGCCACGGGCGCTGAGGGGGTCAAGCTGAAGAAGCTGCAGGAGAAGTTCGGTGGTAACGCTGGCGAGTGGTTCGACAAGTGCTACCACCAGTTGTGCGACGATTTGACCAACCCCAACTACGAGGCGTGGGTCACCAACACCCAGTTGATTGCCCACTCGGTGGCTACGTATGCCCGGTCGTTTGACGGCTTCCCTAAGCGTGAAAAGGTGAAGACCGCTGCCGTGGCCCAGTTCCCCTACCGTGGTGAGTTCTTGTTCTTGTAGACAAGGTTTTAATGTAGCAAGAAAATAGACAAACTAGAAGAAAGACAGAACATTCCACTCTTTGTGAGCAAACGACAGGAAGCTAAGCTACATGACTCATGCCTGACCTAGGCTCATTGCCCCGCGTCATGTCTCATGTGAGGCATTACCCAAACGGGAACATACGCAAACGATACTACTGTATTTTAGTCGCTATTTATAGTGCCGCGAGAGCGCGTCCTTGACCACCGACTCCAAGTTGTCGATGGTGGCGTAGGGATCGTCGGAAACCAACCCTCCCTCGCGCTCCAAGTGCGACGGGTCCGCCTCGTCCTTGACGTCGGTGCGAGCAGCAGCAGGACGCAGTCTAGACCGCAGGATCAGACGCAAGTAGTTGGCCAGCGCCAAGTTCCGCTGCGCCGTCAACCGACCAAGGTCCTCGTAATCGTGCAGCAGATCGACGTCAAAGTTGGTGTAGTCGCCCTGTGTCACCAACAGCCGGTCGCGCTCGTTCCCAGAGTCTAGACCCTGCATTTTTTCCAGCATGGTCCGGCGCTCCTGACGTGTTTGCCGCTCGTCTTCCTCACAGGGAGACAACCCCGCGGGAAGCTCGTAGTTAGAGGGCGCGTCGGGATGGATCAGCTTGTAGTTGTCGCCGCGGGCAAGGTGGGGCTTGTTGGTGGACCGCAGCGACAGCAGGTCACGCGTGCCCAGCCGGTCTCGCAGCCGGTCGTGGGCACGCAGACGCAGTGCCTCGCGATCGGTGTGGAAGAATGGGGCGTGCATGCCCCCCTTTTCCTGGGACTCATGGTGGTCGTGCTTGGCGTTGGCAGCCGCGCGCTGGGTGGAATTACCCAGTTTGGTGGGCTGCTGGGGGGCCCCGTTCACGTTGTAGCGCGGTAACCGTTGCGGGTCGTGCGATTGCACCAGCAGCAACAACGTCAGGTGGTCAGCAATGTTGTTGTCGAGCTGGTACTCGGACAAGTTAGGGGTCAGGTAGTTGTCGTTGTTGCCTACCTTCTGGGGCTGCACCTGTCTCGGAGCAAACTCCTTGTCCTGGTTTTGCGACTTTTCGTTGACTCCCAACTGCAATTGCGCCACCCGTTCTTCCAACGGCTTCTCCAGGGGTTTCTCCTTCAGCGGGTCGTATTTCGCCGTTTCGAGCACCTCACCCTTGGAGCCCAAGAACGGATAGTCCTCCTCGGTGAGCAAAGCACCCTCGCTGGCCAAGTCGTCGAGCAGAGCGCCCTTGAATTGCGAATCGCCGTGCTTTGTGCTCGGACGCTTAGGAGGACGAGACTTTTCCGGGTGGATGTAGTTATTGTGTGCGTCGTCGGCGCTGCGAATCAGAGACCCGACCAAACTCGGGTGGGGCAGTTCTTCCGCCCGATCCAATGCTGAGGTGTCCATTTTCTGGCGGTAACAATCATATGATTTAAGATAAGCCTTATAGTGTGGGGTATATGCAGGGTGAGAGGTTGGCACTGTCGTTGCTAGCTGCCGTCGACATCTATTGGTGGGTGTTGGGAATGGTACCGGGTCAAGAGAAGCAACATCTAACACACACAGTCGAACCTCGGGCTCACGAAGCGCTCGACGGTGGCGTTGGTGGTGGATCGAGCAACTGCGGGGTTCAACCAATCACAGGAGGCGCGTACCTAAGCGGACAACCGGAGCTGAGGCCCCAGGGGAATGTTAGCTACGTGCGGCCCCCGAGGTTGCTACTTGGACCCATTGGGTCCTATATTTAGAGTTGACATCACCCAGCGAAAAAGACGTTAGTCTGCTGCCAATGCTAGCGATGCATACAGCAATGGGTAGCCCAATGCGGTAACTGCGAGGGTCACTCCCGCGGAGCCCACCGCAACCGCCGCGAGCCTGCCCGGGTCATCACCCAATCGGGACGTCGGCCGGCGTCAATCGCCTAACAAATGACCTCTGCTGCACCCGCTGCGCCCACCAGCGACACCACTGCGTGCGTTTCGCCAGTGGCAAATTCCACGACGTTCCTGAGACACGAGGGTCCTGCACACAAATAGAGTATAAAAAGCGTGGGCCCGCAGTGAAAAAACCAATCAACCCCAGATGCCCAGACAGAGATCGTCGAGACCCGCGCCGTCGTCGCGCACCCAGACCAGATCCGCGCACACCGCGACTGCTCCCCCCACCCACGCTGCTGCTCCCCCTCACTACCCCGCGGCTCACCCCGTGCAGACCTCTGCCCCCGGTGGTGGTTTCTTGAGTCAGGTGGCTTCCACCGCTACCGGTGTGGCCATCGGTTCCACCGTGTCCCACGGTATCAGCTCGCTCTTCTCGGGTTCTTCGGCCCCTGCTGTCCCCGCGGACGCCCAGGTGGCTGCCGCTGCCCCCGTGACCCAGCAGACCACCGAGGCTGCTCGCCACTGCGACGCCGACGCCCGCATGTTCACCAAGTGTCTTGAGGACAACAACGGCAACATGCAGATCTGCGACTACTACTTGCAGCAGCTCAAGGCGTGCCAGGAGACCGCCAAGTACTACACCGCGTAGATGACCTAGTGTACATAGCATAATAATAAACCGCATACCAGAGTACTTTTAGACCCTTTTTGTGCCGCTTTAGAATGATGGACCCATATAGACCCCTGACTCGTATTGAGTGATAATCACACGTGGGCCGTGTGCAGGTCACTCCGACACTCCGATCAGAGGCAATCACAGGCGATCACCGGAGCCAGAACGGGTGAAAAATACCAATTGAGCCATGGTTTACGGCGACTGTAGTCAGATCCGTCGTCATTGTCTATTTATATCCTTACTTCTTTTCTTGCGACGACCACCACCAGTACCCAGCACCGCCAATCCCGGCAGCGGCCAAGATACCGGTGATCCCCAGCGACCCGGACAGCGACGTGTTCTGGGCCTGGCCGGCGTTCTGCATGTTGTCGTGGTCCAAGTCGTCCTCGACCCGCGTCTGGTGCTCGCCCTGGGTCTTGTGGGACACGTCGTTGCCGCCAACGTTCAGCACCTCAGGCTTGTTCAACAGAGGGTTGGTCAGCGATTGCACGTACTTTTCGCGGTTGGCAGGCTTGAACGGCTGCTCCGTCGGCCGCAGCGCATCGATTGGCTTGGTCTGGCCCACCTCCTGGTCGTTGACGGGAGCCTCGGGGACGTGTTCACCCCCCAGGACCACCTTGGCACCCAGGCCCTCAAGCACCAGCAGGGCATTGGCCTCCTTGTGGAACATCTCGCGCTCAATCAGCTTCGCCTTCTCCTTGGCCGCGTCCTGGCGCGCCGCCTCCTGGGTGATTGCAGGGGTCTTGGGCTCGGCCACCTTGGGGACAAAGTTGTACCGGAACTCCCAGTCGTTGATCAGCGTCTGCGACGGGAGACGGAACGAGTCGATGGTCGACTTGTCGCCCTTGGTGAGTAGCCGGGCCAGGGTTTTAAGCGTTCTAGTGGCGGTTCTAGCAAACATGGTTGGGTTTTCCGTCCGCGGCAATTGATTAATGAGTCTTTTTGTGGGGTCACGTGAAGCAAGAAATCAGTGGTCGGTGGTGATGAGGTAGCGATGCGTAGTAGAGGGTGGGTGAGAGGGTAATTGGGTGTTTGGGGTTTGTTGGCGGGCTGGGGACAGCGGTTTGTGGGGTGCCTGACCCGGTGTGTGGGGTACTCCCTTCTGCCGCTGACCTGGCATATTCCATGCATGGACGTCGAGGCAAGTGGGCGGTGGCAATTGCGGAGGCGCTAGCGATCGGAAGTAGGGCTATAGGAAAGGAGACTCAAAATAGTGATCGTAGACGGCACCGACCAACGCTAGTTAGTTCGAATGGTCTTTCACACCTGGTTCGCTCTCCCCTAATGTACGGCGATCCACATCTGAGCCACAGTTAAGTGGTGACCATGGTGCTTCAGAGATTATAACGTTGGCCGCTCCCATCACTGGCTGCTCCAATCATTGGCTGCTCCCCTGCTGGATCACGACTAACACTCCTATATAACTTAATAGCTTACTTACCTCCCAAGCACGATTACACCCACCTCGATTAGGAATAAAACATGCATGCCTCCCTCCAGCCCATAACACCAATCAGGTAGTGTAATGAGCCGTCAAACGTGGAGACATGTCAGACACTAACGCCTCACACGGTCTCCGTGTCGCCCCCACCACAAACCTTGTTTACTGCACCCCCAAGCGGCAGACACGGCTAGCACCGCGGGCCATCCCTGCCATTTCACCCGTGCGTGTCTCTGCCGTGCATCCCCTCTCTCGTTCGCGCTCCATCTCCATCCCTGCCAATGCATCACTGGAGGCAGAATGACACCATAGGCCACCGCTGCATCACAGATGCCGTAGCCCATATTTATACCCAAACAGGCAACAGCGACCACCCTTGCCCACGGCACCGTTTCATCGCCCGCCACATGGTTAGCACCTCTGTTTTGCCTCGACGCGTCCCGTTTTCATCGGGCGCGTCGGACAGCATATTTACGCAAACAATAATGCACGTTCGTAAATTATTATGTAAAGGGGTTCCCACAGGGATACGGCGGATGCCGGCTCTAGTGAGGGCACAGAGCTAGTCATCGCCAAAGTTGTTAAGCAAGTCGTCCAATACCATCAGCGGCGGTCGCAGGCCCCGCCCAGCAAGCATGTCCTCCATCGCTTGCGAGGTGCGGCGAGAGTGTAGTCGAGGCAGAGTAGTCAGGGGAGGGGTCAGTGATGGCACCAGCGTCTGGTGGTCAGAGTTGCGCAAGAGCTCGTGGAATGAGTTGCGAGTACCGGTAGGGGCGTACAAGTCGTCCAAAAACTGCAGCGAGTACCGTCTCGAGCTCAGCGAGGGAGCCAGCTCGGGCACCGCCAGCACCAACGACGGCAGCGTCCCCAGGTCTTGAGGCACGGGGTCTTGGCGCGGTGGGCGAAACACCAGCTCCAAGTACAGCGACCCGTACAACACCGACACGTCGCCCACGTACAACAGCGAATCGTTGGCAAGCTGGCCCACGGTGGGGGCGCCAAAAACCAGTTGCGGGCGCAGCTGGAAATTGGGAGAGTTCACGTCGTAAACCGTCAGTTCGTTTGTAGACCCGTTCACCGTAGAGTTGCCCTGCACTGTCAGGCCATTGACCGTCAGCCCGTTGAGGGTGTAGTCAAGCACCAGTTCCAGACCCTTGAGCTTCAACGAGAGAGTGGGACTGATGTACATCGACCCCCGTTTGAGCACCAGGTCACGGTACAGCCGTCCAGGGGTGGCACAGGTGTGCAACAGCGGGGTGGCACCAATCAGCATCACCTCCGAGTCCAGGTAGTAACCCTGGTACTTTTCCAGCTCGCGCTTGGCCTTCAGGTTGTAGTAGAGCGAGGTTCCAATGCGGTAGCCGATGGTGGACACCAACACAAACCCCAAAATGGCACCAAAGATGATGAAAACCGTACCCAGCGGCAAATGCGAATGTGAGATATGGGGGTTGGCCTTGGGGATGGCCAGGGTGGCTGCTGGTGCTGCTGCCGCTAGGGACACCAACAACAACAACATGACGAATGGGGAAGATGCGACGAAATGGACAAAATGGACGCTGCTTAACTCAATTTTTTTTACGAAACAAATGGTAAATATAGCGGCCATTCTTCACTCGCGCCGAGCCTGCAAGGCGCGACGCCAACAATTGGTTGCATGAAAAATAATTGACCCGCGTGGGAAGAGCAAGCACACCGACAGGTTTGCGGCAGCGAGGAAAGGGGTTATTGTGGTTGCGAGGTGCTGGAGTTGTCGCTGGCGTCGGTGGGTTACGGGATGGGCACGTGTGGTTGCCCCACGAGTGATGGGCGCCCGGTTATCGCGGTAAGCCTCCACCGCACAGGGGTACCTTACACGATATTTTCTAGTGTGGGGCACTAGTCGACGTCCAAAACGAACCTTGTCCACAGGGATTCGGGTTCGTCCACGGGCATCACTAGGTGGTGGTGCGATCATCTTGAGGTCCACGCAACAAAGAATGTCTATGCGAACGATATGGATTGATTCATTGTTCGCGTACCCCTTGTTTGCCAACCGAGGGCGACGCGGGGTCAGTAGAGGGGCTAGCTACGATCCATGGACACGGTGGCTAATTGGCTACGCAAAGCGCTTTGGGACACAGGGAACTCTAGCGCTACTGTGGCTGCACATCTCGTCCCCAAGCTTCTTGTTCGCTTCGCACACCGATTTCATATCGACACGCTTTGGGAAATAATTGCGGAGATGCATAGGCAAGATGACTTCAAGACGCCTAAAGGGGGAGAATGTTTAGAACGTTGATCTGTACCTTTGAAAATTCACGAGCGTATCGGGACTACTGACGCCCCACAAACCCCGAGCCGTTTCAGATCAGACGCGTCTGACCGATATTTTTCACAGGTAGACGCTCGCCAGTACTGATTCGGAATCAACCGTTGTAGCGCTTAACCAAAACGTAGCGGCCTCGATTCCACCACCACCATTCCTCATCGGGGCACCAGGGGGATCGATTGGGCGTTATTTTCCGCATCAATTCTTGGCTCCGCTTTACCTTCCACAAAGACACCCAAATGTAAACAGAAACCACTGAGGCGTTTCCGGGTGTGGCATCGCTGAAACTACTGCTTTCATGTCCAAGGGGCGTTGGCCTATAATACAAACTCCTAAATGCAAATTCTAAAACCGCCAATCGGCGTCAGTAGACTCAATGGCCCACTCAAACTTTTCCCGAAGCGTCTTAGTAAACAACTTCTCAATGGGCACGTTGAACTTTTTGGAAAACATCACCGTCAACCGCGGGTCAATGTAGTTCAACTTGGACGTGCCCAAGGACACTTCCGAGTTGTCCTCCTTGTCCTTCAACAGCAACTCGGTGGTGTTGATGCGGTTCTCGATTGTCTCCACCTGGGCACGGAGCTTATCAACAGTGGCCTTGGCCTTGGGTTCCACTTTGCCCGTCCGAAGCTCCTTGGCGTACTCCTTCTCAAGCTCGTCAATCTTGTCGAACTTCTCCTTCAACAGGCTCTCGTCGAGCTCGGGCTTGTTCTCAAGCCGGAGCTTTTCGTTGTCGCGCTTCAACTTCTTGTGCAACTGATCGCGTGCTCGGGCAATCACCGTCTCGTGGATGCGCTCCTCGTCCTCTTTGATAAGGTCGTCGATCTCGGCAAAGAACTTGGGGTCCTTCTTTTTGAGGCCCGGCTCCAACGCGAGCATCATCTTTTTGAGCCGGATCTTTTGCCACATCAACTCCTTGAGCTTGTCGTTGATCTTGGCCACCAGCTCCCCGTGGGTCTTCAGCACCGTGCGCTGGTGATTACACAAGATGGCCACGGTACGGTTGGCGGCGTTGAACTTGACCACCTTCTCCGCCACCGTGCCCTCGTTCTCGATGAGATCAAGCTGGTCCTGCATCGTTTTCAGGGCGTTGTAGGTTCTGAACACCTTGGCAGTAAGCCCCTTCATGTAGTTCTGGAACTGTTTGTTGAGCAACAGCGGGGTGATGCGGTCAAACAAGTCGTCGCCCGGCTGTTTCGGGGCCTTTTTGAAAATGCGGAGGTTCTTGAACACCTGCTTGTCCACCTCCACTTCCTGGTAGAAGCGGATAGAGTCCTTACCCAAGAAGTCGAAAATCACCGTGTGCGGCGGCTTCAACGTCAAGTGCTCGTACCGCAACAGGCAGCAACCCACGGTGTCTGCCTCGTCGTCACCCTTTTCACCACCGGCTCTGAGAGCAAACTTGTCGATCAAGTAGGTGGCTGTGGCCATCTGTCGCTCCTGCATCACCTCCAGCTTCAACTGTTTGGTGTAGTCGCGACGAATGGCCTCGATGTGATGTCGGAGGTTACGGGCGGTCTCAAACTTCTTGAAATCCAGCTGGCCCTTCACCAGCGAGTTGGCGGCAAACCGCACGTACTTGAACAGGTCAGCGATGTTTTCCTTCCACATCGCCAACCACGCAACGGTGTTGTCGTGGCGAACCTCGCCCCACTCGTGCCCGGGAGGCGGAGGAGGCACCGGACAGTCGGTCGACATGTTCAACACCACCCCCTCAGGCATCACTCTACGCTTCAACTTGCCGGTTTTGGGGTGGGCACCACGACCGCGGAAAAGCCCCGGAGGCTCGATGCGGAAGTTACCCACCATCTCCTTGCGTCCGTTAAGCATACAGAACTTGTAGGGCTCCTCCATGCGGTCTTTTTCCTCCTTGATTGCCCGCTTCTGGTCGCGGGTCATCGACTTTTTGTCCTCACGTTGCTGGTCAAAGTAGGCAAACATCTTGGTGAAATCACACTTGGCAAACTCCTCGATCTTGGGGCCATTGCACTCGCGCAACACCTGCTGAAAGTCTTCAAAGAAGTTCTTTTGGAACACCGGGTTCTGGACGTGGTCACTGTTGAGCATGGCCCCGAAGAAGCCCGCCACTTCCTCTGCCTCCGGAGGCAAGTCCACCGGCTTTCCATCGTACCACAACTTGACGTGTTTGGGGAGCGGCTCGTAGGGAGGCGGGAAAATGACTCCATTGTGGTGTAACAGCTCCCACTTCATCTCGCCGTCGAGATCAGCAGCCTCCCACCACCGGTACTTGTCTTCGTCGCCGTTGGGGTCGGGGGTGCCCGTGGCGCTGCCGTTCTCCTTCTTCACCACCTCGGCTGCCTCCAGTTTCACCACCGTGCCGTTCTTGGCTGCCTTTGGTTTCGCGGCCGCCTTCTTGGCTGGTGTAGCTTTCTTAGGCGTGGCGGCCTTCTTGGCGGTGGCTTTGGCACCTGGCTCCTTCTTTGGTGCCGCTTTCTTAGCTGGGGTCTTCTTTGTGGGTAATTTCACCGGAGAAGAAGGCTCCAGCTTCACCCGTTTGTTTTGCAACGGCTCGTTGTCGTCGTCGTCGTCACTGTCGGCAATCGCCAGGTGCGGGCGTTTGCGGGGCACCATGGGTGTATCATCGTCCAGATCGTGGTTTTGACTCCGCTGACTGAGCGGCATATCGTCGTCCAGGCTACTCATCCTCAAGGAAGTCCTCTGTGGAGATGGCTGTCAAAATGCGCGCGTGGAAAATTGCTGGTCAGTGGACCGTAGGACGCGTATAGGAAGTGCGACTGCGGGGATTGTCTGCTAGATCGCCAGAAGCAGACAGTTGGTGGTGGTGGTTGGGTTGTGTATAGCGGTTAGTTGAGCGGTGAAGGGCGCAGGCAAAGAGACGAGGGGTTTTCCGGGCTGTCGATGGTTATTGGTCAACGATTAGAGAACATGTTGGTGTGGCCAAATATTCGTGATTTGAGAAGATGTTGGACAAAAGCGACACCACACCTGCTAACACTACCTTTAAGTATCCAGTACTAGCGATTCAAGGCCCGTTTCAGCCCTACCAAGGTTACCAGGGTCTATCGTGTAGTGTTGTGTGCAGTCGCAGACCTGTAGCCAGCGATCCTTTGTTGATAGATCACATTTCATTCCAGGTGTCAACCATGGCCAGGCCGTACGTGATCTGCTGTGAGTGATTGGTAGTGACCAAAAAGGTCACTGAAGAATATCACAGGGGTAAGAGGGGTGTCGCCATGTCCCCTAATACGAGTTTTTGTGGGGACATTTGTGTGCACTCCGTGAGTTTATACCGGTCCTCTATCACGTTAAGATCGCCCTGTCTCACAACTGAAATTCATTTGATTTGGCCAATTGTTTATGTTTGAGAGGTTACACAATCGTTTTATCCAACGGCTGTGCTACATGAAGCGAGTCCTAACCCGGTGAAGAAAAAAGTATCACACATGCTTTCGGAGTCGCTCTGAATACGCCGTAAGCAGCGCCAGAAACGCTATAAAATAATCGCGAAACACACCAGTGGTCATCGAGGTTCATGCTCGTAATAGGCTGAAATTTCTTGTCATGAACCCGCACACGACCACTTTTCCACCAAGCACCCGCTGGGGTGGTTATCGGAAACCCGCGCAGACGTGATTCGCCAAACGCAGTCCGTCTGCCGCGCTGCCAAGTATCCCAATCCGTCTATCTCCACAAGCGGTTGCACTCCGTCAAAGTTTCATTCACCGTCGGCATGAAAAAAACGTGACTCGGTTGCAAACTCGACCAGGGCAACTAGCCGAAACGCCGACACTACGAGCGTAAACAATAGCGAATGGCGCCACTGGGTGTTGGTGTATGATCCACCGTGTGCCCCTCGGCGTCATCGACCCGCGGCAGCGCCCCTAGGTTCTACGTTCTATTTTGTAACCAGGAGAATAACCTCGGGATAACTCAATTTTACGGAGTAGATGCACTCCGTTATCCAAGGCGTAATGCGCCAATGGCATGTCCCTAAAATTGTTCACAATGGCTCGCTGTAATCCCGGTGATACACCCCCGTTTCCTCTCGCAGCTGGTAAACATCAACACCGCAACCAGTAGTACCGGTTCGAGCGTCATTGTACCGCGGTCCCGCCGCAGAACGCCCCTAGAAAGTCTAGGCGACAGTCGCGGGGGGTTCCCCAGGTTTCACAGCCGCATATGTTGATCTGCATCTGCATAGTCTAGCCCGAGGCTATAAAATCCGGGACCATGCCCAGGAAAAAGGGCAATGGACGAAGAGAAAAAGGTACACGCTTTCGTTGACGACGAATCGGCGCTTAGTGGGTTGTACCAGCCGGCTCAGGTAAAACGGGGGCTTAAGGAGAGACATGTGCAGTTAATTGTTCTTGGAGGCACCATTGGCACGGGGCTCTTTATCAGCACGGGTAACATCATTGCCCAGGCTGGTCCCGGGCTGGCGCTCATTTCGTTTTTGTTTATCGCTACCTTGGCGTACACCGTCACCATGTGTCTTGGTGAGATGACTGCGTACATTCCCATTACGGGTTCGTTTGCGCAGTTCACCACCAGGTGGGTCAGTCCTGCAATTGGCGCTGCCAATGGGTGGAATTACTGGTTTTCCTGGGCGATCACCTTTGCGCTCGAGTTATCGATCGTCCTGGACGTCATTGAGTATTGGGACACTGGCCACAAGGTGCCCAAAGCTGCGTGGATCTCTATCTTCTTGGTGTTGTTGACAGCGGTGAATTTCTTACCCGTGGTTATCTACGGAGAAATTGAGTTTATCATCGCTGCCATCAAAGTTATTGCCGTCGTTGGGTGGATTATCTATGCGTTGTGCATGGTTTGTGGTGCTGGTCAGACGGGGCCAGTGGGGTTCCGCTATTGGAACAATCCAGGGCCGTGGGGTCCTGGGTACCTCGTTGAAGATAAGCACACTGGTCGGTTCTTGGGGTGGGTGCTGTCGTTGATCTCGGCTGCGTTCACTTTCCAAGGTACCGAGACTATTGGCTTGACTGCCGGTGAGTCGTCCAACCCGACAAAGACCATCCCGCTGGCGGTTCGCAAAGTGATTTGGCGTATTCTCATTTTCTACATTTTGCTGATCTTTTTCTTGGGTCTCTTGGTGCCCTATAACGACCCCCGTTTGGGACCCAACCTCCCTGAGGACCTGGACATTGCCTATTCTGTCACGTCTCCTTTCATCATTGCTATGCTCAACAGTGGTACCAAGGTGTTGCCCGATATTTTCAACGCGGTGATCTTGTCCACGATCATCCTGGCGGCGCTGAGTAACGTGTATTTGGCCAGTAGAACTCTTTACGGGTTATCGGAGGCAGGCGTGGCTCCCAAGTTTTTCATGCGTACCCCTTACTTGGGTGTCCCCATTTTTGCAGTGGGAATCCTGGCTGCGTTCGGTGCCCTCGGGTACTTGGCTGTCAGTGTGGGTGGCCAGGAGGCGTTCCTGTGGTTGCTTAACATCTCCGCTGTGGCGGGCATGATCACTTGGTTTTTGATCTGCGTGTCCTATCTTCGCTTCTACCTGGTTCTCAAGCGTCGTGGCATTAGCCGGAGCTTACTACCTTTCCGAGCCCCGTTCATGCCTTACGCTGCGTACTATGCTGCGTTCTTCTTTTTACTCATCATCTTCATCCAGGGCTTTGCTGTGTTCTGGGACTTTACTGCCGCGGACTTTTTCGTCTCCTACATTTCTCCCATTTTCGCTGTGTTCTGTTGGATTGTGTTCCAGGTGTTGTTCTCTATGCCGCGTGAAGGGTCCATCTGGCATCGCATTGGCCAGGGGTTTGTGCGTGGAGCCAACCCCAAGAACATGATCATTCCATTGGACGACTGCGACATTGACACTGGCCGTATTATCCGTGACGACTACGAGCCGGAGCCCCGCTTGTCTTTATGGGGGAAGATCTGGAAGTTTATCACCTAATGCGCGTGGGGCCGAGAGGCCACCTATGTACTATCTTAATACGACATTATGTACGAAGAGCATCTCCCGGTAACCGTGACAGCGGTGCTGCGTCACCTATTCCTTCTCCGAATTGTTTCATTAGCATTGGTTCTAGATCTCGTCTATCACGGTTTGGGGAAATACGCGACCCCGCAACGGTTTAAAATAAGTGAGATCACCAGATACACGCACCTAATTGAAATCAGCAGGGTATCACCCTTCATGGTCCCTGCTTTTAGTTCCTACTGTGAAGTGTCATTTTAGCCCAACTCTACGTAGTTCGAAATTGGGTATCAATTCAATAAGTATAAAAACGAGACATTCATTGACTTTTGGAAGCCTACTTGTAGAGAACAAACTTACCGTGGCCGTTAGTGATGCCCACGGTACACCCGTCGGCACCATTACCGTTGTAGTGGCCGTTCTCATACTTACAGTCACCGGAGATGGTGGCACCACCGTCGGCAACAATCTTGACGTTGTAGTTCAACGAACCTCTGTTCTGGGGGTTGGGAATCAACGAAAGGTAGGCAACACCATCGACGTAACCAGCACCAAAGTTAAGGGGGGCCCAGTTACCAACATCGGTACCAGGGTGAGACCACAAGCAACCGTCCTCAACAGAGACACCAGCGTTGTTAACGTAGTACTGAGCAGAGGTGGGCTTACCGCCCCACTTGAAGTAAGTGTCCTGGTTGACGGTAGTCAAGGTGTTCTTACCACCAGCCTTGACAAGGGTGGGGATAACCATGGACTCGGTACCGGGGTAGTCAGTACGGCAGATGGCAACGTCCTTGTCCAACTTGGACTCAACGATGGCGTTCAGGGTACCCCACACACACAACTTCTTCTCGTTCTTGTTGGTACGGCGCAACTTGCCGTTAACACACTTCAAACCACCAATGGAGACACCGCCGTTCTGCTCGGGCCACTGGGTCTTGGACATACCAGGCTGGCAAGCGTAGGAGCAGAACCAGCCCTCCTGGCACTGGCCACCGGTACGGTCGTCCAACACCTTGCCGGTGTCGGCGTTGTACAAACCGGTCCAGCCACCAAGCTTCAAGTGGTTGAGGGCAACGACACCGGCGTCGGTGGGGAACTGGGAACAAGGGATGGTGTCGTCCTGGAAGTCGGGGCCATCCTGGCCCTCACTAAGGGTGTCGCCACTGCTGGCCTGGGGAGCATCAGACTTTTGGGGCTGAGCCAGGGCAGTGGGCAACTGGGAAATGGGGACGGCGGAGGGGGAAGCACCGCCACCAACAATAGCCTTGTTGACACCGCCAATGTTGACGGCGTCGCCGCTGGGGGCGTCGGCGGAGGCGGGGGCCTCGGAAGACGCGTTGGCAGCGTCATCGGGCTTGGACTCCTCCGTCTGGGCGGGAGGAGGGCCGTTGGTGGAGTGGGTGACGGGGTTGCCCTGGGAGTCAACGGTGACGGTCACGTACGCGTAGTCGTAGACGATCTCGCGCTTGTGCTTGTGGTGCCCGTGGTAACGGACACCCTGGTCACAATCGTCCAAGGGCGCTGCCGCGACGGCAGCTGCCGCCATGGTCATCAAGCAAGCAGTGGTAAACTTCATGGGAGGGAAAGGAGTGACTGCAGCTGGTTAGTATATCTTGGTTGACGCGGGGGCCTCGTGTAGCTAAAATTCAAAAAAACGTACCTAGAGTGAGAAATCTGCCGATTTTTGGCTACTGACTGGTATAAAAGTGGCTGGTTTGGTGTGCGCACGACAATAAACAATGCGTCAGTTCACCGCGTTTTGACTACAGCGACCAGGGAGAAGCACCCGGCAACAGAGAAGAAAAATGCGACGCGTACATCAGGGGGACATATTACGGGTAGCGATGGCGCTGGCTACGGTGGAGCGAGCACCAGATCCCTTCTGCCAACCTCTGTCGGCTCGCCTTTTTTCGCGACCGTGGCTGGCGCTAGGGGCTGTTTATCGCCCAATTCCAACGTAACAAACGGAAATGTTCCCTATGTGCACTCCTGCGTCGATGATCTGGGAATGTGGTTTCGGTAAGGGAATGGCGCAATGCTCAGGTGCGTAGTCGGTCAGTGCCGAGCCGCCTCTGGTTGCAGCTGCTGGTGGTGGCGTGGCTCAAGAGTAGGTCCCGAGTTGTTGGGATATAACTTTTTCTATTGTACAAAAGATGGCTGGTCGTGTAGCTACGCCTTGTCATTGCTGCCCCATCCGCGAGTATTTTTCCGTTTTCGGACGAGGGCCAAGGGGCGGAATCTTGGTGATGTGCGGTTACGCGTTCCCCCTTCTGGCACCCGCCTGTTACGTCATCCAATGAACACCGGCAACCGCTATGGTAACCAGAGGGTGCTGGGCAACCGCGCGACGGTCGCGTGTGCCAAGAGCAAAGGACACGTACATGCGTTGGTAGACGACGGTGGCCATGAGGTTCGTGGTCACCCAAGAGAAAAGCAACACCGGTGGCGCCGCCCAGTCAGCTGACTACAATTCTGTCTCGTCCCACCCAATGGGGTGAAAATTTGCAGGTTTGATGGCTATGTCTTAGCCGGGTTACGAGCCAGTGAGTGCACAGATCGAAGGTGCATAATGGTACAAAACGTTGGCGACGGCGATGAGCACGTCGCAGCCTGCGCGTCGTTGTGGTTCTCTATACTTTTAGGCTTTGGAATGGCTTCTAGATCTAGTGTGGCGGGTCCAATTGTGTGGCCGCCCCTTGTTTCCCTAAGTTTCTCAAAACGTAAACAAACCACGGTTGCTGGCGTAGCGGACAATAAGCTTGCCGTCATAGTGCTTCGCGACGCATCGGTAAACGAGGGGAGGGCGCCGACAATAAAAAAGAATAGAAATGTAATGATTTGGCCGAACCGACTTAAGAGATTACATCAAAACGGTTTAGTCAGCATGTTCGGTCGCGTCGAGCGGCCCCTGATTCGCGGGCTGAGTCAAATGTGTCAACCGCGACGGTGGCTTATCGCGAGCCCTAAATTACACAGCATAGCCCGTAGGAGGGTCTTGGATCAAATCAAATCAACATGAAACACCAAAACATTAATGCAGTGTTATGTTGGCTCTTAGTAGTGGAATTTCAAGTGACACCTGATCATGGAATAGCGAGCCATTAGCGAGCAAAATTGCCTCCGGGGTACGTCAGGGTTAGACTTAATGACACATGCACCATTGATTGGGCTGTTATGAGATCCAGCATCTAAGGTTGAGATCTGTGTGCTTCTACGTGGGTTCTTTTCACAGTCCTACTATAATTACCAAAACGCTTGGCACGAGTCCCGGTAACAGAAAAGAATTTAATCGCAACAGATGGCATCACGCCCATTCTTCTGTCCGACGGCCTCGGGGAAGAGTGATGACCGCAGGGTCTAGATGTTTCAGTCACCTAAACCGTCACTTGCATGCGTCATAATTGCGGAATGAAGTCCGCGGAACGTGGGTGCTTCTTCCTTGGTGGTCACCAGGTCCGAGCGCGTGACGTCAAGAGGAGTAGAATGCTGTCCACTGAGCGAGAGATACGGAGGCTCGTAGGTGTGGCGTTCTGTAACTGAATGACAAAGTCTCTGAAAAATTACCGTGGCTTGGCCATGGTACTTAAATCTAGGTCACACAAAGCGTGGTGGGTAAAACAACCTAGGACGCCTGAAATCGGACACGCCGACAGTATTGATCTGCTGATGGCTTAGTTTATGGGATATGAAACCCCGCCAGCATGGATGATGTTGATTCCGACTTCCCTACGTTACTCTTAAGTTATCCATGGAATGAGTGGCCTTATGACTTTCCTTGAAAAAAGTCTAGTACTGAGCTCTGAAGACTTTTGGTCTTTCAACAGGTACCTGAAGCTTGACATGCGAGACAGCAAGTAGTGAAATGGTGGGGTAGTTCATTCGCTTTTGCAGACACTTACGGACAATACTACCCCCAGAACCAAAAAAGCCCGGGGCCGGGGGACTTTCTGATTAACAGTATCAATTTTAGTTCATGGCCATCAGACGATACTGGTTGAATCCTCTATGGTTTGGACTCGCCAATGCTACGGTGGACGCTTGGGGGTGGCGCTATCTCGCTCCAGGGCCAGCAGGCTGGCCCCAATATAGCAAAAGTACACCTCCAAGTCGAGAAATGCGGAAAAGCTGTACAAGCCGCCATTCTTACACAGTAACAGCGTGTTTGCTAGGCTCTGGCAGTGCAATCAGTTTGAAGCGTATCCTCTTCGATTAATCCCGATCTGAGACAATTCTTTAAACCCGGTCCGGGTCAGCCTAAAGTTGAAAGACGAAGAGATTAGAACAGGTGGTCCACAGCACCAAAAACGCCCTGAGAAAACATGACAGAAGAGATTTTAGCCGGTATTGCCCTTTTGGATCACACCCCACACTTTGGTCCCCTCAATTTTCGCTATTTCAAGCCGCGCCAAAAGCACTTTAACGGTCACAGTGGTGACCACTAGGTCCAGGACAACTAGAATCCGGTGAGTCTCAAGCGGAATCTCTTCTTGGGGTCCACAAATCCCAATTCTCATCCCCTTCACCACCCTCCACCTGCTGCTTTGCTGCCTATTTCTGCCCCCTTGTCTCGAGTCATGTGACTTAGGTCTTTGAACCCTAGCACTACGATTTTGTTGCGTTGTGCACACAA
Organism: Diutina catenulata; assembly: GCA_030560525.1. Classification (NCBI taxonomy): domain Eukaryota; kingdom Fungi; phylum Ascomycota; class Pichiomycetes; order Serinales; family Debaryomycetaceae; genus Diutina; species Diutina catenulata. Next base: position 91,367 of record JAKTTW010000036.1, read on the forward strand.
GCCCCCCATGCCCACCGCATAGTGCGCGAATTTGAAAAATCTTTGCAACCACGAGAAACACCCCAATATGGCTAGCCTTCCCGAACTGTTCTCGCTTACCGCTGAAGACGTCAAGCTTTTGTTGGCTGCCAACGTCCACCTTGGCTCCAAGAACGTCCAGGTGCACCAGCAGCCTTACGTCCAGTCGGTCAGACCCGATGGTGTCTCTGTGATCAACATCTCCAAGACCTGGGAGAAGATTGTGTTGGCCGCCAGAATCATCGCTGCCGTCCCCAACCCTTCTGACGTTGCTGTCTGCTCGTCCCGTACTTTCGGCCAGCGTGCCGTCTTGAAGTTCGGTGCCCACACCGGTGCCACCGCCATTGCCGGCCGTTTCACCCCCGGTAACTTCACTAACTACATCACTAAGCTGTACCGTGAGCCCTCCGTCATTGTCGTCACTGACCCCCGCACTGACGCCCAGGCCATCAAGGAGTCTTCTTACGTCAACATCCCCGTGATCGCTCTTTGCGACATGGACTCTCCTTCTGAGTACGTTGACGTTGCTATTCCTTGCAACAACAAGGGTAAGCACTCCATCGGTTTGGTGTGGTGGTTGCTCGCCCGTGAGGTCTTGCGTTTGCGTGGCATCATCCCCGACAGAACCACCGAGTGGTCTGTCATGCCCGACTTGTACTTCTACCGTGACCCCGAAGAGGCTGACCAGACCGCCGCTGAGGAGACCAAGGCTGACGAGCCCGAGACCGCCGAGACCGAGGCTGTTGAGACTGAATGGACCGGTGAGACCGAGGAGGTTGACTGGGCCGACTCTGGCGCTACTCCCGCCGTCGAAGACGCTGCCGCTTCCAACTGGTAAATAATAGGGGATGTCTAATGATAGAAGTGGTGAATTCACTGTAAAATACACATAAGTAACAAGAGTTTTGTAAGAATTGTATGCCTTGCCAGCCCTTGTGACTATTACAAAAATAGTCATAAAAACCGGGTTTCTGAGGGTTGTCGGATCTAACCTCCTGGAGGTAATACTATTTACGATCCGTGCTTAGGCTCTTTTCGCCTATTTCAGTTAGCATCTGATCTGTCAAAGTTGCCAAAGGCGGAGAGGTGAATGGGTACATATCCAAGAAAAGGGAGCGCGGCGACTTTAAGGCGGGGTGCTTTTCTTGACTATGTGACTCCCGCCATTCAAGCTCAACTCCCAATCACACTCTACACTCTTATCGTCCTCTCTGCCTGTAGCGAGCCCTAGCTGAAAATTTTTACCGCCTGCACGTAACCCCCAACTATAAAAGCTTTTGAGCCGCCTCACAAAGAAATTAATTTGGTTACGAACGGGTACCAGCGCTAAGCAGGTCCGCCGGGGTGTGCCACGGTTCTCGTGGCCCCCCACCTAGGGCTCTTAGCTAGGCGACACTAAATTCTCCAGTGCCGGTGACTTGGTACCTGTCCCAGAAGAACGCGTCAATTTATCGTATTTTAACCAACCTCGTGGTTCTGGTACTTCATGCTTGACATACATTACTGTAACATCTCTACACCACTAAAAACTTCTATTTTTACGGTTAGCTGCCCCGCACCGCCCATCGTAGGAACAGGCCATCATCCTGCATGTCCGCAGGTTCCTAGTGCAGATCGTTCTGAAACAGGTTATTGTGGATGCCGAGAAGGTAGCTCGTGCCACTCAACGAGCAGCACGTAACCAGCAACAGACCCGTCCGCAAGAGCCCAGTGGCAGGCCCGCCACCCCCGTGGCACCCTCCGTTGGCCCACATTCTCGACCCACCTCGCCTCAACGCCCCGCTTTTCCCGGCACCTTCCTGTTTGGGCATTTCAAAAAACATGCACGATAAATCACCCGCATGGGCAAGGTTTAAAAATGGCAGTGAGGGAAAAAACGAAAAACCCACCACATGCTTTGGCTCCTCCATCTCCTGCTTGCCCTTGCGGCAGTGCCGTTGCAGTTTTCGGTACAGCGCGGAGACACCCAGCATGAGATCAGTGGCCAGCAGAAGCTGGTCAAGGGCGCCTACTTCGAGTCCATTGGCAAGCGTGACGGATCGGCCTTGGTGCGGTTGCGTAACGAGCACACCTTTTATGTGTCTGACTTGGACATCAACGGCCAGAAAGTCGGGGTGATGGTCGATACCGGCAGTGCGGACTTGTGGGTGCCGTCGAAGCTGGTGAAGTGCTTGGAGGTGGGCAGTCCCGACCAAACCACCAACACTTGCACCGACTACGGTTCCTATGCCACTGGGGACCTGGACCTGTGGAAGAAGAACGACACTGCTCCGCCGTTCGACATTAAGTACGCGGACGACACCGAGGCACTTGGGGTATGGGGCCGTGACACCATCGACTTTGACGGCACCAAGGTGGAGTCGTTGCTGTTTGCCGTGGTGAACCAAACGCTGCTGAACATTGGTGTGCTCGGAATCGGGTTGCCCGGGTTGGAGTTGACCAACTCGCGGCTTTTGCCCGGGCACTCCCCCTACCAGTACGAAAACTTGCCCGTCAAGTTGCGTAACCAGGGGGTGATCAAGCGCACGGTGTACTCGGTGTTTATGGACCATGCCGAGGCTGAGCACGGCACCATTTTGTTTGGTGCTGTCGACCACGCCAAGTACGACGGGTCGTTGACCAGATTGCCCATCCTCAACACCCGCCGTGACAAATTTGACGAGCCTGCGATGCTCGAGGTGGTGGTTGCTGGAGTCGAGGTGAGCCAGGGGGACGACGAGGTGCAAATCTCCGACAACAAGTACGCGGCGTTGCTCGACATGGGGCTGACGTCGCTGTACTTCCCCACGTCGTTGTTCAAGAAGTTCACCGGCACCTTGGGCGCCATTGACACCAACATCGGTGCCCGTGTCGACTGCAAGTACAGCGAGCTGGACGTCAAGGTTGAGCTCGACTTTTCGGGCACCAAGATTGACTTCCCCCTCAAGGATTTGCTCATCCCCTACGACGGCAAGTGCTTCCTCGGTATTTTCGAGCAGGACACTGACTTCATCACCATTGGCGACAACATGTTGCGCCACGCATACTGGGTGTACGACTACGACAACTTCGAGGTGTCGGTGGCCCAGACCAAGTTCACTTCCGACACCGACGTCGAGGAAGTTGACTCGCCCGAGGTGCCGGGCGCCTCCACTGCTGAGCACTACAGCAGCACGTCGTTGCTGTCCAACTCCGAAGGGTCGGCTTCGTCCACCATCACCCCGACGCAGGCCAAGGCTGTCAAGACCGACGACTCTGAGCTGTCAGAGTCCGGGTCGGAGGAGGACACCACCATGACCCGCACCAAGACGGTTCTCGTCACTTCTGACGACGATGCCTCGGCCACCTCTGACGAGCAATCGGAGACCTCCGAGTCTGTGTCCGAGACTGGGGCTCTGGAGTCCTCGTCGGAGGCGTCTTCGGAGGCTTCTGAGGAGTCGTCGGAGGCTTCGTCCAAGACCACCAAGTCTTCTGCCTCCAAGTCTGCGGCCAAGACCACCAAGTCGGAGGAAAAGTCGCAGCCCAAGGAAACCGATGCTGCCACCACCATGGTTAGCGCCGAGCAGTCGGCGCTGGCGGCCGGTGACCACACCCCCTCCACTCAACAAAAAGCCATGGCCGCCTCCGTAGGCGTGCCTTCGCTCTTAATGCTCCTTCTTCTCATTTAGATTCGTCATATAGAATTAATACCACGGACATTCTGGACCACCGGGGCTTAGTGATTGTGTCAGATTTTAACTATTTATAGACAAAACCCATTTTGCCATACGAAAAGCATTGTGGCGGTGTCTATCGTCTATACTTGATTGCCGCTATTACTTCCCTCTCCTTGGGTTGGGCTGTGTTTCCACCTCCTGACCTGGTCGCCTTGCACGCCTCATGTTATTTTATACTCCATAGCTAGCATCAAATTATGTCTCTATCTGCCGACTTACCCGATGCCGTGACCTCGTACTAATAATAATCTACCCCATGGCACTGACAATTACGATCCTCTAAACTCTATCACAAACCGTTGCGGGGAGCACCAACAGACGCGTCATGACCCGTGGAAAAATGTCTGCGGTCGCCGAAGAACATACTAGAGCCTACAGCCCTGCCAAGCCGGTCCCGTTCCAGGTCTTGGCAACCGAAGGCTCGGGTTTCTGACGGGTCTTGTTCGCTTGCACCCGTGGCGCCGATCCGGCCCATTCGGGAAATGATGTAAACATTTGTCTGTGGTCACGGATCCACCTAACAACACTCAAAAGCCCCCTTGAAGAAACCGACATCATCCTCAACACCACTCCAAATGCCATTGAGCGACCCCCAGCCTCAACGAGGCTTCAATTCACTTCCAGGCCATGGGTGGCCTGACCCGCGACCGCGTCGCGCGTGCACCCTGCATCAAACCGTCGGAAGTACTATTTGGGACTCACCGATGACTATTGCCAACAAGCTCAAGGAATGGGTGTACGCCATTCTGACGAGTAATCGGTACACGGAATACGACCTGAAACGGTCGTTTAATCGCGTCAACCAGCCACAGGGCCAGTACTTGATTGGGACCGCGTCCACGGAGTATGACGCGAGCTCCACAGCGCCAGGGGTACACGAGGTGCGATTAGCGTGGCGCCACGTCCGACACTGGATGGACCGAGAGTACCCAGACATGGCGCTGACCCTCCAGCCCAAGTGCACCGACTCCGACCTCAACGACTTCCAAAAGGACTTGACGATCGAGTTGCCGCAATGTGTGCGGGAGTTCTTCAAGATGACGGACGGCCAGTTTGGCTCCACCACCGATATCCCCGGGTTGGTCTACGGCTTGAAGCTCTGCTCGCTTGACGACATCGTCACCTTGACCGAGCAGTGGCGGCGGGTGGTCAAGGTAATTTTGAACGACGAGGTCCCCAAGGGGGAGATCCAGCGGTTGGTGCTGGCACACCGCGGCGAGGACATCCACTCTCCGCTCCCGCTGGCTCCGTCTGCGGCAAAGAAGACCATCTCCAAGCAACAGCGCCTGGTGCCTCCAGGAGCCATCGTGGAGGCTTACGCGCACCCTATGTGGATTCCGCTCATCACTGACGAGACCGGCAACTGTATCGGTATCGACCTTGCGCCCGGGCCCAAAGGTGAGGTGGGCCAGGTGATTTTGTTTGGTCGTGACTTTGACGACAAAATTGTCGTGGCTCCCACCTGGGGTGACTTTTTACTCGGATTCGCCAACGACTTGGAACAGAGTAACTGGAGCATCCACTACTCCAAGACCAATATGGACGACGACATTTTCGTGGGCCAGGAGGGTGACTTGGTGTTTGTGGACCATGTGACGAAACAAGAGCTCCCCTACCTACAGGTGTTGCGACTGCGAGCGATTCGCAAGTGGATCAAAGCCACTCCTGAGCCCACTGAGGACGAAGCCCGTCTCATCGGGGACTTGACGGGCCGCAAAAAACAAATAATGCCTCAACGAGACACCCTAGATACCGAGATCCACTTGAACATCCTGCGAATAGCGAACAAACTGCCCACTCCTGAGCCTCAGGTGGACATCACCGAACTCTGAGGCGTCTGCCAAAACTTGAACCAACCTGTACAAAACATCCAGCTTTGATCACAGTCCATGAATGATCCGTATCAACTACCTTACTCCTGACTGACTCTACACACGTGGCTCAATGCATCCACCACCGTGACTACATAATATATCGCTATCCACGAATCAACGCATTTCTATGAACGACCATGTATTACCAAATGATCCGCTGGGGAAAGGGCTCGGTTTCCCAGGAGAAGGTGTAGCGGAAGAACACCAACGCCACGGCTAGATTGATAGCCATCAACCACGCGTACTCCAACAACGGCCGGCGGCCCCGGGTGTACACCCGGAACAACACCACCGGCACAATGTAGTAGCGAGGCTCAAACAAGGGCAGAGGCACTAATGTGAGCACTAGCGCCCCCACAAACGTGACGATGGAGATCCACGACACTCGCAACTGTGACAACACGACCCAACCGCAAAAGTGGTAGCCAGGAGTGGCTGCTACCCCCAACGGCCCAATGACCCGCCTCCACAAGTAGAAGGTGTAGTGGCGGTTATCCGCCAAAAGGAAAGGGTGCACAATCGTGGTGTACTTGATGGTGGCTGCGATCGCTGCAGCTGCCAACACATTCACCACCACGTTCGCCTTGATGAACCGGAAATAGCTACACACCAAGTCCTTCGACAACCAGGTCGGCCAGGTGAACAAGCAGATGAACACTGTACAGTAGAGTACCTGTACGCCATGTACACTGATCTGGTGGTTCTCCTTGTCGCCAAAAGTGATACCCCCATTGATCTTGAGGAACAAACCAAAGAGGGCAAAGTTGATGTAGTAAGGAATGGCACCAGGACGCAACAAGTTGCGAATAAACGGCTGAATCCGCTCCAAGCCTCGTTCACGACGACTGTGGTCCGCCCAGAGCAGCAAAATAAACGCCACCCAGATGATGTTGGTTTGACGGAACCACAACAGCACGAGACCACAAGCCCCACTCAACCACGGCTTCCGTCGCGTGGCAGCCACCAACGACGCCACAACAAACACAGTGGACCACACATCGGTGTAGAACAAGAAGTAGTAGCAAAACAACAACGGTTGCACCACGATCACCACGGGCCAGAACGTCTTGTTAGGGAACTGCGAAAGGACCATAGGTAAGGCAACAAGTCCGCCAACCAAGTTCAAGCTGCGCAAACTGGTGATCTCTCCAGACAATGGTAGCCCTTTGATGTAGATGTAGGCCAACCAGTAAAGTCCTGGCGGCGTGGTGATCTTGTTGTCCCATTGATCAAACTGGCCCTCCAAGTAGGTCTGAGCCTGGCGCACATGGAAAAACTCGTCAATGAACTGGTAGTTGACGTCGCGGGAGCACCGGTAGGCAATAGCAGCCGCAACCACTACCGTGAGGAGGTAGCAGAAGGGCTCGAGCTTGGGAAGGCGCGGTACCACCAACATGCTGCGGTGGAAAAAATACGCGTTTGATTTTGAGGGAGACGGTGGAGGCAACGATTAATGCAAATGAGAGTGGATTAGTGATACGGGTGCTTGTTTGGAACCGGTGGTGTTGACGGTAATCTGAATCTGAAGTGTACCACGGAACTCCAGCGTTTTTCGGTATATGTCAACAATGTGGGGTTTAAACAGCTGGAGCTGGAACTCATGCCTCAGATGAGTTTAAGTACAGTTCTGACAACAGATCGAGTATGAAATAACACAAATTTAGGTTGTTTAAGATGTACACCGCCCAATAAACCACCAAATTTCCGGTATAAAAAGCGCTCTTATGGCCAAGTGGTAAGGCACCTCACTAGTAATGAGGAGATCGTCAGTTCGAATCTGGCTGAGAGCAACAGCTTCCTTTTTGGCCCCCGCGGGACCGCTCTCCATTTTTACTTTGGCCTGGGTTACCTCTCTCTCGTCCTCTTTCGTCTCTTGCGGTCAAATCTACCTAAATCGCCAAATTTACCCAATGCGTTATTATCTATTCATTACTCATTCAAAACCGGTGGTAAATACGTTACTGCGGTTGAGTCTAGCCAGCGTCAACGTAGCCTCGATCAACTCTTGCTTAGACAGCTTCACTGCCACCTTTTTCGCGGTAGACTTGGCAAGTGCCAGGATCAGAGCCTTCGCACCCGCAGCCACCTTGTACTGCTTGTTCACCGTCACTCCCAGGAACGAGTTCTCGTCAGTAGTGCGGAATGACTGCACCACCAGAGGACGCTTAAACAGGGGCATCAAGTCGTCGTCGTCAGCGTCAGTCTCCTCGTCCACCTCAAGCGGTCGCTTTGCCGCCTGGCTACTCGCAGCAGGGGCACCAGAGCCAAGCGACGAGAGGCACCGGCTCTTGAGCACACTCAACTCGTCAATGTCCTCGTCAACCTCGTGTTGCAACTTGGCTAACTGCGTCGGCTCAGCGTTCAAGAACGACAACTGCCGCTGGACAAACTCCTCTCGGATGGAGATTTTGTTGCGAAGCAGGGGCTCCTCTTCGGACTCCAGAGACAGGTCCAGGTCGAGCGAGATCAGAAGCGGGCGCTCCTCCATCACGGCAAAGAACGGTTTCAGTTTGTCGGTGGCCATGCGCTTCTGCTCTTCCGCTTGCGCGGCCAACCGCGCCAACTGTTCCTGGCGTCTCTGGCGACGGTAGGCCATAAGAATAGCGTCTTCCTCGTCTGAGAGCTCAATGTCCAAGCCAGCACCTGACCGCTTCGTCAACCGGTGGTTCTTGATGTCGTCGATCAACTTCTCGAGCTCCTGGTGGTCCTTGATCTGGTACTGTTCCATGAACTTGCGCCGGACTTCATCATCGTTCAAGTCCAAGTCAAGGGCATTGTCGATCATCCGCTCGTCTTCAGAGTTGGCAGCATCCAGGGCCTCGCCATCGGCACCACCGATCCCGTGCCACTCGTCTTCGGACTCCACAGCTTCACCTTCGAAAATCTTCTTCAGTTCCAGGCTCTCGAGTGCTTTTCTGCGTTTGCGAGCCCGTAATTCAGCGCGACGAACCTTGTCCTCGTAGGCCTTTTGTCTCGCCGCCATTTCCTCGGGGGAAAGACTGGGGGCCTCCTCGTTGGCCTCTTCAGCGTCAGACTCGTCGTCGTGGGCCTTGGCAAGCTTGATCTGGCGTCTGCCCCGGTTCACTGCTGCGGGAGTGATAATTTGGTCGTCATCGGAGTGCAAGTCCAACTGGGTCGGGGCCTCTTGGGACTGGGTTTCGAGGCCAAGGTCCATCTTCTGGGTTTGGGTCAGACTCGTGAACCCTTCGATCGCCTGGGTCTCTGCGAATTGAGGCAACGAAACCTCTTCCTTGGTCTCCAGACTCGGCTGTTGCAAGATGGTTTGCTTTTTCGCAACAATGCCTCTGTCCTCAGTTTCCGTCTCCGTGGGAGAGCTCTGCTCAAACATGATGTCGTCGTTACCACGGACCAGACCCGAGTCGCTTTTCTGTGCCTCGTTCTCTTCGCTGTTCTCGCCTTCAGACCCGCTGTTCTCCTCGTCCAGGCCTTCGTTTTCACTACCAGAGTACACGGAATCGGCCACCAGCGCGTCACTGGCTTCTCCTTCTTTCCCTTCCTTCGCGGCTTGGGCTAACCGGGCCCGGCGCTTCTCCTGGCGACGGATCTTGCGCGCCCGCTCGATCTCCTGCTCCAAAAGGCCACCCATGACCTCCTCGTCCTTTTCAAGCTCCTCGAGAAGCCCGTAGTTGGGGTCGCTGACCTTCATCTCGTGCAACTGGGCCAAGTTTATCCGCTTGAGTTCCTTGATCGCGTGCTCCATGCGGTGCGTGTCGTGCTCAGCCGGGATCATCTTGCGGACACTGACAGGAATGGAGCTTGGGCCCTGGGTCTTTAAATACCGGCGCAGAAACTTCAGCTGGATCTCGAGCACCATGTCTTTAGGGACCTCGGGGATGTCTGAGTCCAGGTCCAGACCAAGGTCGATGGCCCCGTCGTTTTCAGGCTCAATCCCAGCGTACCGGGCAAACCGCTCCTTGTCCACCTGAGGCTGCACTGGAGAGGTGTGTGGCAGCGACTGCTGAGGAGCAGCCTCCATGCCTGTGTCGTCGTCGGAGTCGAAGTTGGCCACCAACTGGTCTTTCGAGTACGTTTGGGTCGTGGTGAACTGTGGGCGGATGGTGCGCTGACGGCCCTGAACCGCCAAAAACTGCTCCGCAGCTTCGATCTCCTTTCGCAGAGTGACGTCGCGAAGCTGGCCCACCACCGAGCTGTCCGCGTCCATGTCGCGCTCGTCATCGGTGAGCGTGCGGTCGGCAATCTGCTGTGTGAGTTTCTCCTGCTCGGCGAGCCGTTGGGCGCGCTTTTCAGCGATAAGCTGCTCGATCTTTGCGCGACGCTCGGCCTCCGTGAGAGGGGCCACTTCACCGTCAGACTCGGGTTCGGACTGCGGCTGGTCAGCCTGTGTTACCTCTGAGGCGGGAGCATGGGTCTGGTCTATAGAAGTGTCGGCTTCCGTGACGGTGTCCATGTGGGTGTCATCTTTCTGGGTTTGCGAAGGCAGAGGGCTCTCGTCTTCCTGGGTGCGGTTGTTAATGACTTGTGTGGGCTTTGGGATCACCTGTGTGGCCGCCGTGACCGGTTGCGTGGGCTTAGACGGAGCAATGATCTGTGTTTGGTCCACAGGCTTCGAAGGAGGCGAGGGTTCAGCGGGCTCGGACGACTGCTCCGGCTCGGGGGACGCTTCTTCGTCACTCAGGTCAAAGTTGATGTCGTCAAAGAAGCCCAACAACCCGCCACCTAGCGGTTTGGCTGCTGGCTCGCTCTGTTCGGGGGCCTTGGTGGCAGGGATCACCTGGGTGGCATCGCTCGCCGGCGTTTGCGGGGATTCGGTGGTCTCTGGGGTGGGACCAGCATTGGCGCCCAAGGCAATGCGTCGTTTGATTGCCTCGAAGAGACTCGCCAGGCTTTGGTCCATCGCAGGTTCGAGCTGGTTGAGGTTGTTTGATGGCTCACGCGTATTCACGTATACGCGTTTCGCGTCGCGGTTGTGTGCAGGGTGAGGAAGGATGTAGAGAGAGGAAAGGAGAGGGAAGGATGTAGAGAGAGGAAAGGAGAGGGAAGGAAAATAGAGAACAGAGGGGTTTGTAGGGTGCAAAATGCATCGGTGGTGTGCTAAGGTGATGCTATGTGTTCATTTGTGTGGGTATACTGTGCTAGGTGGTGTGACGAGGATGCGTGATTCCGCGACTACAGCGTTCAGCCACTCCATGATTCGAAGCCTGGAGGGTGTAAAGACAGTGCCTGTGCTCGATGCCTTTCTTTCATAATCCCCGTGCTCTCGTGTCATCCCACTCATCAAGTCCATATCGCAAATCACGATCTGCATTTTTCACTTCGCAATGTGACGTTGTACTTTCGTAACCTACTATCGTTTCAAGTTCACGTCTTCATGTCTCATAATCGTATCATTCCATAACCGGCATTACCGGCATGGAATTACTCCACCAACCTTCTCCACTTGCAGTTCGGCCAAGGTTGGTACGTCGATCAGGGTCACCCCACAATTCGCTAGGAAGAATTCATTACCTATACACTAAAGTATCTCTAGTTTACAACTCGTGGGCAGAGCCGCTCTCCTTACCCGCGATCGACTCGCCAACGTACTTGGCAGCGTCCTCGAGCTTGTTCTCGACGGTGTCGACGGCGTCAGCCAACTTCTCCCCGAAAGTCTGCTTCTCGCCGTGGTGGTCGGGGTGACCGCCGTGGTGGTGGGGCTTGGAGTCGTCGACGGCGTTGATGGCCGTGTGGGTGACGCGGTTGCGGGACTCGGCTTCGTGTTCGTAAGCGTTGGCAGACATGTTGACGAGAGATTTTTACTTGCTCCCAAACGCCGTATACGGCTACAGTGGAGTGGCCGGCATAGTGCGGAAAAATGTCGCCAACTCCGGGGTGGCGAATGCAAGGAATAGGATGGGTAAAAAAGAGAGGCTGGGTAGAAGTAGAGGGATAAGATCTAATCGATAATGTCTTCCAGTAGGGTTTCTAACAGTGATTAGACGCCTAGCCCATATCATCGGTGTCTAAATAAATCTTCTTCGACCCACGAAAGCCACACCCATCTACGCTCTGTGTTCATCTACGCTGTTCTTCCATGCTTCAATAAATTATATGCACTAATCTTCGTCCTCCGAGGCAATGGCCTCGTCGGAAATGACAAACTTGGCGAGGCACTTGACCACTGCTGCGTCATCCACCGGCTTGGGCATCACGTAGTCAAACACCCCCAGCGCGGCCGCCTCGTCTGGGTGGATGGTCACCGCGACAATCGGCGTCTGCGAGTTGACCCCCGTAGTAAACTTGATGAGCTTGGTGGCATCCACCGCCCCCACCTTGGCGAGCCTCATACAGGTGAGAATCAAATCAAACTTGACCTGGCCCGTGGCCCGGCGAATCAACTCGTCGCCATCGGCCACCCCCACCACAACACACCCTTGGCGCTCGAGGAGCTTGGTGGTGGCCACCCGCACACTGGCGGCGGGCTCGCAGTACAACACATCGAACCCCTGGCCACTGAACGAGCCCTGTTCGAACGACGGCCGCGCCAACCCGTCAAACGAGCCCGGACGCGAGTCGGTGGCCGGTCTCCGGTTCAGCTGGCGTCGCTTTTGCACCCGCAAGAGCGCCAGCAGCTTGGTGTCCTCCAGGTCCAGCGTCTGGGGCAGGTCGCGGAAGAGACCCAACAGCAGCGCCAGCGGGCGGTGGTAGAGCTTCTGGGGCTCGATCAACATGAGGTCGTTCAGCGGCAGGCCCTTTTCGAACGAGAAGTCGTCCCCCAGCGAGTAGTTGGAGATTAGCGACTCCATGCGCTCGTGTCGGTAGGGGAGGTCTTTCGACGGCAGCGTCGTGCGAAAGCCATGCGGCGGGATTTGCGGCGGGTTCATTGGCAGCAGCCCCCCCAGCGACGGAGGCACGGGCAGCACCGGCCGCTTGAACGGGCCCGAAACCGAGCCCTGGGCCGAGTGGGATCCCTGGGCGGAAAGCGATCCCTGGCCCGACGCGGGCCCGCCCGGGTTGCTGCCCTGGCCAAACGAGAGCCCGCGGCCGCGGGGAGCCAGGCCCAGCGTCGCCATCGTCAGCGGGGTCAGCGGCAGCTCCAGCATCACCAGCAGCGTCGGCAGCGAGAACAGCAGCCGGTGCTCCAAGTGCTCGTGCTTCAACCGGTTGATGGCGTCCTTGTTGGCCTTCTCGAGCACCGCCAAGTTGCGAAAGTAGAACAGGCCAAACTCGTTTGCGTCGGCCAACCGCGAGCCGCGGCGGTCGCGGCGCTGGTCTTTCGGGACGCCCAACGCGCTCAGCAGCCCGCCGCTGGGCACCCGCTGCGGCGCCAACGCGTTGGCTGGCGAGCCAAGCCCCACCGGCTCGTCGTCGTCGTCCGGGAACTGGGCCAGGTCCGCTCCCCGCGAGTCAAAGTAGTCGGTCAGCTCGGGGTCGTCCACCGGCGGCACGAACGGGCCGTCCTCGATGAAGAGGCGGTCCCAGTCCACGTCGGCCAAGAACGGGTGGTTCTTGATGGCCTCGGCGCCGTTGGAGCCGAGCCGGGCGTCGGGATCGGCCACAAGCAACTGGCTGATCAAGTCCTTCGCCTCGGGCGGGCAGTAGTCGAGCTCGGCCTCCACCTCGGGCCCGGGCCAGTCGATCTCGCCCTTGCAGATGTTCTGGAGCACCTGGTCCGCCGTCTGGGCGTGGAACGGCGGGTACCCGTAGATGAACTCAAAGAGAATGCACCCCACCAGCCACCAGTCCAGCGACGCCAGCTGGCCCTCGCCCAAGATGGTTTCCGGCGAGAGGTAGTCGGGAGTGCCGACAAACTTTTTCGACTGCTGGGGCGTCAGCTTCAGCGGGTCAAACAACGTGTACAGCGCGGGCGCGGGCTGGGCCGGCGTGGGCGACATGGTGAACTCGTCGTCGACGATGTGGAACGACATCTCCAGGTTGGTGCGCGGGAACACCGGGGTGGCGGGCGCGAGCTGGCTCTGGGGAGTTGACGACGGGAGCGCCGAGTTGGCCAACGCCGAGCTGGGCGCGCCCGACGGGAGCGACGAGGTGGTGGACACCGCGGACGCGGTGGGGAGCACCGAGCTGGTGGAGCCGCCCAGGCCCAGCGTGCCCAGCGAGCCCAGCCGGGCCAACGCCATTGCCTCGGGCTTACAGGGGTCGGGTTTGAGCCCGAGGCCCGGGATGAACTGGGTGGCGGGCACGGTGAGCGAGTTGGAGGCGAGCGAGTTGGAGGCGAGCGACGGGGTAGAGCTGGGTAGTGAGGGTGCACTGGAGCCGGACTGGACACCGTGGGTGCTGCCACCATGGCCACTAGGCCCACTACCAGAGTTACTGTGGCCACTGGGACCACTAGAGCCAGTGTGACCGGACGTGGACCCAGACTGCCCACCATGGCCACTGAGACCGGACGTGGACCCAGACTGACCACCATGGCCACTGGGACCACTTCCAGAGCCAGTGTGGCCACTGACAGGGCCACCCTGACCACTTCCGCCTCCACTTCCCGCTCCCATGATCCCCAACGCTCCCACCTCGCTCTCACCGGGAGTCCCAGCACTCGAGCCCAGCGCCAGGCCCCCCTTGCGCATCAGCGGCGGCAACGGCGGAAGCAGCTGCGCAAACTGGTTGACGTACGCCATCGACGGCAGCGCCCCCGCCGCCTTGGTCGCCTCCAACGTCGGCAGCAACGAGAACGGCGTCATCAGGTTGGTGCGCTTGTGGTGCATCGGCGGCATCAACTCGAGCGGCGCCAACGACGGCGAGTTGGCGGCAGAGAGCACCGTGCGGGCCTCCACCACCAGCCCCCGCCGCGGGTTCTGCTGGTGCTGGCGCTGGCGGCCCACCACACCAATCCGCAGCAACCCAAAGTCCGTGAGCTTCAAGTGGCCGTGGGCGTCGATCAAGATGTTGTCAGGCTTCAAGTCGCGGTGGATGATGCCGCGCTGGTGCAAGTCGTCCACCCCCACCACGATCTGGGCAATGAAGTCGTGGGCCCACTCGCCAATGGTGCCCAAGTTCTTGACGAGCGTCAGCAAGTCGCCGCCCGCGAGGTACTCCATCACGAGGTACAAGTACTGGCGCAGCTGGAAGGTGCCGTACAACTGGGTCACGTACGGCGAGTTGGCCTGGCGCATGAGCACCGCGCGCTCCAGCTTGACGTTGAGGATCTGGTTCTTGGCGATCATGTCGGTCTTTTTCAAGCACTTGATGGCCACGTAGTCGCCGGTGGTTTTCTTTTTCGCCAAAAACACGAGCCCAAACGCCCCCTTGGAGATGGGCTTGACCACCTCGTAGTCCTTGATCCCCCCCAGCGACAGCGATTTCGCCGGTGGCGTCAGCACCAAGAGCGGCAGGAGCGGCGGCCGCTTCTTGCCCAGGCCCACCAGGCCCTGCGACAGCGTGCGCTGGCCAGCACCAGGCTGGGCGGGTGGGGGAAGCGACGACGGCGTGGAAAAGTCGAGCAGGTCGCGGCGGATGTGCTCGAGCCGCGGCAGGCCCACGGGGGTCAGCAACAGCGGCACCGGTGGCACTGCTCGCTGCAACAGCGAGAGGTTCTGCTTCTCGACGTAGGGCGCCGGCAGCAAGTGGCGCCGCGGCAGCGCCAGCTTCGGTGGCATGTCCTCGAACTGGTCGAGCAACCCGCGGGTCAGGAGCTCGGGCTTGCGGAGGATGTCGTTTGGGGTCACCAGCTTGGTGTAGCCAAACTCGCCAAAGAGGTTGGTGGGCGAGCGGGTCCGCAGCGGCTGTGGCAGGTGGAGCGGGTGCTCGCCCGGGTCGGGCATCAAGTACGAGAGCGGTGGTGGCGGCAGGTGCGAGCCGGGCGATGCTTTGGCTGCGCTGAGCCGCGAGAGCGACAGCAGCGACGAGTGGCGCGACGAGGTGGCGCGGATGGTGCCTGGGCTGCCCGCGGTGCCCGTGGAACGGGAAAACTCACCACCTCGAAAGTCACCACTGCCTCGCGGCGAGTGGGACGAGGCTCCAGGAACAGTGGAAACGCCAGCCGAGCCGATGGCAATAGGGTGAGAGCCTGCACCACTCACTAAACCACTCGCTGAACCACTCGCACCAGCTGCCCACTCCAGGTTCGACCGCGGCGTGGACGTGCCCAGCGGGCGTGGCGGCGTCGCCCGGTGCTCAAAGTCAAGCGGCAACAGCAGCTGCGAGAGCGTCAGCGAGTGGTGCGGCTCGTACTTGCCCTTGAGGTCCGCCAGCGGGCGGTGGCCCAGCAACAGCCGGGCGAGCGGCGGCAGCTGCAGGTCGCCGGCCCGTGTCACCAGCGGGCTGCGCAAGAGCGACAGCCGGATGCTCGAGCGGGGACTCACGTCGCCCGAGTCGGCGGCCTTGACCGGCGGGCGGGTCTGTGAGTTGGTGCGCGAGCGGGACAGCCGCGAGCCCGAGTTTGTGCGGGGCCGGGCGTCGAGCGGACGCGGCGGCGGGCGGATGGGCTCGGAAGCGGCCTCGGAGTCCGACACCAGGGTGCCTGGGTTGCTTCCCGGGTGTCCGGTGGCCACCGCGATGCTCCCGGTGCTTCCACCGACACTGCCTCCAGCACTACCGCCAGCACTACCGCCAGCACTGCCTCCACCGATGCTTCCGCCAACACTGCCTCCTCCAATGCTCCCACCTCCAATGCTTCCGCCACCACTGCCCACGCTGGTGCGCTCGCCCGTCAGCGTCAGCGTCCGCGAGCGCCTCACGCTGCCCAGCCGCGACGACGGGCCCAGCGCCAGCTCGCGCACCCGCCGCGGGTCGCTGTCGTGGCGGCTCACGTGGCGGCTCAACCCCAGCTCCATCGTCAGCTCCTTGATCCGCTCCACCGCCTCGTGCACCGTGGCCAACACAAGGGCGTCGACCTCGCGCTTGATCTTGTCGCCAAACTGGAGCAGCACCACGAGCCGCAGCAACGCCGCCACCTTGTCGGCGATCATCTCCTCGGTGTCGTCGATGATGGCGCGGATGGCCGGGTCCAGCGTCTCCATCCCGGCGTGTGCCGCCGCCACCATCGCCAACAGCCGCTCGGTGGGCGGCAGCAACTGGGCCACGCCGTCCTCCACCAGCCGCGGCGGGTTGATGGCGAGCGCGTCATCGCAGAGCGCCACCAAGTGCTGGAGAATGCCAAAGGGAAACTTTTTCCCGTGGCGGAGGTGGCCCGGCGCCACCGCGGGGAGCGGGATCCCGTGGTAGTCCGCCACGTGCTCGGTCACCACCACCAGCAGCAGCAGCAGGAGCGGCAGGCCCAGGCGCGGCAGTGGCGTGCCCAGCAGCGACGCCGACCCGGGCGCGGGCACTGGCACCGGCGGCGCTGCCAACAGCTCGATGATCAGCAAGATCACCTGGCGCTGCTCGCTGACGTTGTCGTGGCACGCCTGGAGCTCCTCGTCGGCGCGGTGCTCGACGATGCAGAGGTCCAGGTGGCGCTCGATGAACCACGCCGGCACCGTGGCCTCGCAGATGCGGCACAACACCGTCTTGGGCTGGGGCACAGCCTCGTCGGAGATGATGCCGAGCTCGGTCAAGTTGCCGAGGTAGCCCTCGAACATCTCGGCGCCGAACCCGAGCAAGTCGATGAGCCGCGGCGGCACCAGGAGGTCGAGGTCGATGTGGACCCACGGCTTGATAGTCCACATCAGGTACGACGGGACGCCCTTTTCGTGGATGAGGATGCCCTGGGCCTCGAGCTCGATGACGTCGCCGTTGTTGGTGATGTTGGACTGTTGCAGGTGTGCCAGCAGGGCCAGCGGGCGCCGGACGATGGTGGCGTCGGCGGATGCAGTGGAGGAGGGCGACGGCGGGAGGTCGGGCGACGGCGGCTCGAGAGAGGGAGGAGGGAGATGAGGAAGGGTGTGACCGGAGTCAGGGAGGTGACCGGAGGGAGGGAGCGTCTGACCAGAGTCAGGGAGGGTGTGACCAGAGTCGTCGGAGGTTGCGTGTAGGCCACTTGCGGTGGGTTTAGATCCAGTGGAAATGGAGTCACCGGTGGAGACCCCGGTGGAAATGGCACCTGTGGAAATAGAGTCACCTGTGGAATTGGAGACACCTGTGGAAATCGAGCCACCTGTAATGGAGACACCGGTGGAATTGGAGTCTGTGACAACGGTGGTATCACCTACTGAACCAGAAACACCATCCTGTCGTAGCTCATCGTCGCCTTCCCCGTTAGCTTCGCCTGCAAAACTAACGTCGTCGCCCTCGCCGGCAATTGCGGGCTCGGCCAGCGCGTGCAGCGCCTCGTCGTCCACGTCGTTGGTGGCAGTAATAAACTTGACCTTGTAGCTGCAGTCGTCGCTGATCATCTTGTCTATGGCGTCGTTGAACACCCGGAGATCGTCCGCGGTGTTGCCAATCATAATCAGCGAGATGGGGCGCCCCACAATCTTCTTGGGCTTGGTGCCCACCATCGTCACCCAGTTCAGCAGCAAGTAGCGCACCCGCCCGTCCATGTCGAGCTCCATCACCGCGGTGGGGTTGTTGGCCAGCGCCAACCGTAGATCAACCTCCTCGGCAAGCGTCTCGGCAAAGCTCGAGCTGGTCAGCGCCTGGGGGGCCATCGGAGTCCCCTTTTGCACCGGGGTGCCGCCACGAGGACTCACGTGTACCAGAGCCGCCCGGGGCACTTCGCAGGGCAGCACCAGCCGCTCGAAGCGGTGCAGCCGGTCGTAGGTGTCGAAGGTGGGTTGGTGGAACATTCCCAAATTCCCATCCCCTCGGGGGGTGGATGGTCGTGTCATCTAATCAGGGATCCACGCGGCAGTCGGCGTACGGGTGGTGGTACAACTGGCTGTGCTCTGGCACCGCTATGTGCCAGGTGCGTTGTGGTGCGACAGGCGGGGAGGCTCCACACAGGAACGCAGCCGACGCGAGATAACAAGGCGAGCCTCTGACGGCGCCCGCGGGCACGGAGAGCTGGGGAGTGGCGGGGGACGGTGGCGTGTGGCCAGCAGGTGCCGCCTGTGGTTGTGGCGGCAACCATGCGTGCCGCTACCCGCGTTCTACCTAACCGCTACTACAGAGCATGCGCGGTTTAGTTACGAGATAATGGTGCATGTCCGGTGACAGGGGAAATACCAGCAGTTTGTGGAGCAGCCGGCCAGGGGCAGCGGGTGGTGGTGGCGGGCTGGTGGTGTCTGTCTGTCGTTTGTTTTTAACTCGTCTACTCCCATTAACCCCAACTAATTTATCTTTCGTGACCCATGCTGCTGCTAGCGCGTCAATGCTGTCTAGCGTCACTGTATACGGCCGTTCTGTCATCCCAAGTTTACGGGCAGGTGAAATTGCTCGGAAAGGGTGGGGTCGGGCCGGTAACACCTCTGTTTTCGGTAGGGTACCAGTAACCGTGCCACCCCCTTTATGCCCGTGTACACGGCTACGTGTGGGCTCTCTGCCGCAGAGGAATGCGTAGAATTGCTCGCAGGAATCCGGGGTAATTATTAGCGGGTCTTTGCGAGATCGGGCCGATGCCCTCGACAGCCAGAGGTGACACCGGTGTCATTTCGCTTGTGATTAGTAATGCCCCCACAAAGCCGCGGGGGCGCCTGAGCCAACGTGCACGAACAATCGACCCCTTCATCAGCTAATCATCGGCTTAGCCACCAGTGCATGCGTCAAAAGCAACGTGGCTCTCCGTGGTGGGCTCATGTTTAGGTTGTTGGTGCCGACTGGGCTCGGTCAACCCCGCCATCACCTTGGTTGCGGGCTGCGCCTGCCCACGAGGCGGTGTCTACGCTTGGTGGCGCCACTTCCGGCAGCTACGATGGTGGTGGTTGGATCTGAGCCTCGTCTTGTGCGACGGGATCGATCTATCCACTTCCCAAAATAGATCCACCCCACAGACACTAGCTAACAATAGCTCTAGACCTGAGCAAGTTTGCCTAGCAAGTTTGCCTAGCAACTTGCTCAGATACTGTTGCTATGGTAGGTGATGGCCTACTTGTACCCCTTAACACGCTGTTCTCCCCCACGTAGTGATCTCAGTCAATTCTCTCCCTAGTGATCGACCCCTGGGTCATAAACTCTGTCTCCCCGGTATCAAGCTCCTATCAGTGCCACAATTATCAGCCCACCCCCGTCACAACCCCTACAACCCCTACAACCCCCACCCCTACGACTCCTCACCCCACATCCCTTCAACCCCGTCATCACCTCTTCACCCCAGTTTCAACAAAGCGACGCTTTAATGATCTAAAAAAAAAAAAAGTATAACTGAAATGCTTGGCGCATTAAAAGAAGTGAAAGTCGTTCTATAAAAGTTCCTGGCCGAGTTGGATCGGCATAGATCGTACCGAGTTGGATCGGTGAATTCGTAAGGTCATAAAAGTTGGATTTTAATCCCGGAGTCCGTCAGCCACCCCCCGTTAAGGGAGGGCAGCCCTGGACGAGAACAGCCGCCTGGTTACAGGGTGTAGGTGAACATAGGCTTGCTGTCCAAAATCGATCGCTTCTTGATCTCCTCAAGCAAATCGGTGTTCTTGCGCTCGTTACGCTGCAAAATGAGGTTCTTCAAGCACTTGTTCTCCATCTCAAGCTGCTTCAACTTCTTCTCGAGGGCAACCATCTTGTCCTGCAAGTCCTTGGACCGCTGCTCCATCTCCTGCTCCTTCATCTTCTTCTTGATCCGGAACCGGGCCAGAGCGGCAGTGTTGCGCTTGCGTTTGTCCTCGTTGGAAGCGTCCACGGGAGCCAGCTTGGGCTGGGGAGCCACTGTTTGGGTCTCCTGTTTGATGGGAGCCGTGAACTCGGGCGCCGCCGGCTTCACAGGCACCGCCCCCGTGGCAAGAACGTCGAAATCGAGGAAGTCGTTGTTGCCAAACAAATCGAGGTCGGTCTGCTGGATGTGGCCGGGGCTGACGATGGGCTGGTCAAAGTCAAAGTTGAGTCCGGTCAAATAATCGGTGGGTTCAAATGACATGGCAAAGGGTGATATGGCGTGAAACGGGCGTCACCAGTAGTTTTTAAAGCGCGACAAAAAATTTTCGTGCAGGGGCGTTGCGAAACCGGGTTGCAGGGCTGCTTACAATTGTAGTGCGTCGGTTTGCGACCACATGGACGACGAATGCGGGGCGGAGTCTGTCCACGGGGGCTACGGTCGACGGGCCGGGGGAAGTAGAGAGTAGAGAGGGAGTTGCCAGTGGGGTCTGGGGGGTGTCTACACTACGGTAATTGTCGGATTGAATGTCCCTCGCCTCCGGTTGCAAGATCCCCCATCCTTACGTCTCTGACTAATTATCCTGGGGATAACCTAATATTGCGGATCCCGATACCGCCGGCTTCCGCCGGATACTCTGATTGGCTTATTTGAGTCATATCGGTGCGCCTGTTCCGCACAATTTGCGAGGTGCAGGAAGAACGGCGGGAGAACAATGAATCATGGAATTGATTTAGCCCGAGTCAATCAGAGGCGATTCACCCGTGGGCGTGTTATATTAGTGGGTGGGTGCCCGTGCTGATGGGCTTCGCAAAGTGACTGGCAATCTGCCACGTCAGACTCTGTCTGTGCCAGATCGTACCATGCCGAGCGCGTACCAAGCTCGGGTATAAGAACGCAAGCAACTTTTCATTTGTAAGCGAGCCAGTGGTCAAGCGAGCGTAGCCAGGCCCCAACGGTTGTCAAGAGGAACGAGTTATACGTCGATGCCAGGGGTCCAAAGCCACAGTTTTTGTTCACCGGTGGCGATATCACCGGTCCCCTCGTTTAGCCAATGTCCGTACGTAGTTGCCCGAAACAGAAAGGGTGAAATCTTGGCAAATTGCCCCCGGGCACAGAGTAGATGAGAGTGAAGAAGGTGGGAGTTAAATGAAATATGGGTATTTGCACTCCTATATGCGAGCGAAGGAGCTCAGAGTCGCGTGCGAGACTGTTGTGGGGTACAGCGCGGCTGTGCCGCAGCCCCAGAATAGCCTAGAATCGGTTACCCCGTCGGGTTGGTTACATTAGTGTCGAGAGTCGAATACCTGGAGACGTCACAGAAGATTATACCTGAAACAGCACATGACTTGGCAATTTCCGAAACCGAGTGTCTGCGTTTCGTAAACTTCGCTGGGACTATATGCGATATTGAATCTGACTCCACGCTAAATGTTGCTCGGGAGACGCCTTGAGTGAAATCCAACGAAGGAGACGACTTGACGACCTGCCTTCGTCGCTAGTTTGTAGTTTAATTCGATGCTTGCTGTTGCCACGCCTATGAATTAGGTTGGCCAGGCGGCACTACTGGGACAACAGAGGGCAGCGCTGGTTGAGGCGAGGTCACAAAAGCACCGCTTTCAGGGCCCTTGCCTCGATCCCAGCAACTGTCCCGGGTGTGGTATTGTGTCTCTTCCGAATCCAGATAGATCCAGCACTTGATCTCAACGATCGTATTTTCTAAATCGTGATCCCTATTTTGTAAGCTTTTTCCATTTTTCAGAAAAAATGAAACTTCTGTGTCAGTCACCAGTTCAATCCCCATCTCGGACAAAGCACTAATGGCCGCCAATGAAACACTAACAAAATCTACCCATAGTCACCATGCACCCTCATCTATTGTCGCGTCTAATGCCGTGACAACCGATTGTTGGTACAGGCGACCACCTGAAACTAACAGAAATCAATAGAAATGCTTATTGTTGGTGGTCATTCCGCCATTCACCTCGGGTTTTGCTTGCTGCTGAGCCCAATAAGGATACGAGTATTCTTGATTGTATCCAATAATAAGATTGTTGCTAGTTGGCGCGCACAGATTGGCTGCTGGGCCCACTAGGAAAAAACGCGAGGATTTACACAGGCAACGGTGGATCCTGCGTTTACCCCTGTAGGCCAACTGGCGTCACGTCTACCCCTGCCTAAAATTGCTGGCCTCCCTCCCTAAGCGGTCTCGTCACCCCGAGTCGACGCGACGGTTGTCGCGACGGTTGTCGGGTAATGACAAGCCTGTGGTCCAACCTCCCAATAATAATTTCTGCAAGTGAATCTGAGCGAAACAACTAGTGATGGGCCCGGCCCGGAGAGAATGCTAAACCTAATTGTCGGTGCGTATTTCATTTACCATTCGACGTTTATTGACGGTTCTCGGACCAATGTAGTGGGTCGTCCCACTCTTCTAGACCCCACGCAGGGCATCGGAATGTGTTATGCAGGGCGTAAAAGCCCCTTCGTCATCAGTTTAACCTATTTGAGGAAAAAAAGCAATGCGGGATCAATCGGCCTTGTAGTGGTAGCGGAGGTCCGCCAACAGGCCCACCGCCCGGGTGGCTGCGCGCTGCTCCCACCACACCCACCCGCAAATGACACCACATACAGCCAACGCGCACATTTGCGGCCCACCTCCCGCGGCTCGCCCGATGCCTGCAACGCACAATCCATTGGTGATAAAAATAATTGACGCGTGTCTTGGGCGCAGCCACGCACCAAAAAGCACTGCTGCAGAGAGTAACAAACTGACGAAACTGGCAAGTTTCGCCGCCACGGTTGGCGTGGTGAACGGGGTGGTTGTCGCCACAACCACGAGGAGCACCAGCGCCACCGCGCGGTAGGCGCGCGTAGTTCCCCGCGCCGACTCCGCGAGGTCGTCGATGATTTGCTGTTGGGAGTCGTCGTCGAGCGGGCCGTCTTCGTCGGCCAACGGTCGGTGAGCCATGCCGCTGAGAAGGTCGCGGTCGAGTCGATGGCGAGGCATATTTTCCTGGAGGCTCCCTC
Source organism: Diutina catenulata (assembly GCA_030560525.1). Lineage (NCBI taxonomy): Eukaryota > Fungi > Ascomycota > Pichiomycetes > Serinales > Debaryomycetaceae > Diutina > Diutina catenulata. The sequence continues at coordinate 114,583 of JAKTTW010000036.1, forward strand.
GTGTTCTCTCTATCTCCAAATCCAGCAGTTAATGTCACTTATTGAGCGGCAATTCGCGTCACGTCGCGTAACGATTGGCGGCGGAATGTGTGAGTAAACAATACGCTCCAATTCTTTTGTGACGGAAAAAAAGTTTAACTGGCGGCAGACGGTGACCACTGACCCGCACACGGCGCTGGTGGCGGGGGTTGCCCGGTGCTTTTGCGACACTAGTGGTTTTGCGGAGGTTTAGCGCCATCCCGCCGCGACTACCGCCCGCTAACCTCGTATGGCGGGCGCCCGGTTCTTAGTCGGGCTACCGCTCATCCCATTTGAGTAACGCACAAGGCGCAAGCCTCACGTGCTCGTCTATGTACCTCGACTCCTTACACCCAAAAACAGCCACTCAAATCAGGGAGACCTGCAGGGATCCGCCTCAATAATTCTCGTATGAAACGCATTCTTAAAACTTAGCCATTATCCGAGAAAAAAAGTTGATAGATCGCACCTCACCCCTTTACCTAACAACCCTTTCGGCGTTATTAACCGTTGAACCCCAACCATCCCCGGTTCAATTATCCCCATATCCACCCCATTCTTTAGCTGAAGCCCCCATATCTTCAGTCCTTTCGTTCTTCAAGAACCGTCCACTCGTTTAATACCCCAACAACAGACCGAGGCCGGGCTGACTACACTTTTGGATACCCAGTTAGTCCCGTTCCCGTTTCCCCAGCAAGACCCCCAGCAAGTCCTTATCCCCTAGCTAGCTGTCTCGCTGATGTTGTTCAAGAAAAACTTTGTGTTGGCGGTGCTGATCGCCATGGCCGCTGCCGCCGCCGCCGAACCCGAGGCGCCGGCCAAGCGGGGTGCGTTGGCTGGGTTGTTTGATGGGTTTGAGAACTTGCTCAACCCTGGTGCCCAGGCCTCCTCGCGAGAGGACGACAACCGTGACCAGGACCGTGACGACAACCGTGACCTGAACCACGACGACAACCGTGACGACAACCGTGACCAGGGCCACGACAACAAGGCTGTGGCTGCGGCCGCCACCTCGTCCGAGTACGGCATCACCATCACCGAGTTGCCTGGCACTCCCAAGCCCACCCAGGCTCAGGAGGCGCCGTCCACTCCCGCCGTCGAGAAGGCTCCCCAGTCGACCCAGCCGCTGGCTGCGCCCGTGCCCACGCTGGCCGCGCCCAAGCCCGAGGCCAACGGGGCCGAGGAGTACTCTGGTCTTGTTGGTCCCGTGGACCAGCTGCCCGCTGAGCTGCCCAAGGAGCCGGCTCCCACGCTGGCCCAGCCTACGCCCACCCCCGCCAAGACCGAGGAGCCGGCCACCAGCGCGGTGCCCAAGCCCGAGGAGCCTGCCACCAGTGCGACTCCCGAGCCCAAGGAGCCCGCTTCCACCGCTGCTCCCACGCCCGACGGCACCCAGCCCGTGCTGACGGCGCCCGAGCCCACCAGCGTGGTGCCCGTGCTGACTCCCAAGGACGAGGCCAACGCTGCGGAGACCACCACTCCCTCGGCGTCGCCCTCGCCCGCACCCGAGCCCACGGAGCAGTCGTCCAAGCCCGAGCCCTCGGAGACTCCCCAGACCACCGAGCTGCCCAAGCCTGAGACCACCGAGCCTAAGCCCGAGACTACCGAGCTGCCCAAGCCCGAGTCCTCGGAGCTGCCCAAGCCTGAGCCCACCTCGGAGCCCAAGCCTGAGGAGCTGGCGTCGGAGTCTCCCAAGCCCGAGTCGTCTGCGCAGCCCGAGCCCACCTCGGAGCCCAAGCCTGAGGCCTCAGCTTCCCCTGAGACGTCCTCTGAGCCCAAGCCCGAGACCTCCGCTGAGCCCAAGCCTGAGAGCTCCGCTGAGCCCGAGCCCAAGCCCGAGTCCTCGGCTGAGCCCCAGCCTGAGACCTCTGCGGAGCCCGAGCCCGTGACCTCGTCCGAGCCCAAGCCCGAGCCCGAGACCACCGCCCAGCCCCTGCCTTCCGAGAAGCCCAAGGAGCCCGAGCCGTCGTCCGAGCCCCAGCCGCAGCCCGAGACCTCCGAGCAGGCAGGCCCGTCGTCCGCGCCCGCTCCGGAGCCGCTGACCGAGCCCACGCTCTCGTTGGTCGAGCCCACCGAGTCGGAGTTGAACACCGAGTCCACCCCGTCTCCGCAGCCCGACGTCACCCAGACCCCCGACCAGCCGGGCACCACCACCCCGTTGGTGGAGCCTTCGGACGCTGAGTTGTCGCTGGTGCCCACCGCGGACGCCCAGCCGTCCGAGGTGCCGTCGCCGCTGGCTCCCGAGGAAGTGGTGCCGTCGCCCGAGTCGTCGAACCCGCCCGTGCCGCCCACCGACACCACGCCTGTGGTGCCCGAGGTGACGCCGCTGGCGCCCACCGACTCGTTCGTGCCCACCGACGAGCCGCTGAACCCGGCCACCGGGTTGGTGCTGCCCACCGAGGTGCCGCAGCCCGAGCCGTCGACCGGCCCGTCCGAGGTGCCTGTGCCGTCGCAGCCCACCGAGACCCCCGTGCCCCAGCCCGAGACCTCGGTGCCGGTGCCCACCGAGTCTGCCGAGCCCCAGCCGTCGCAGCCCACCGACTCGGTGGTGCCTGTGCCGTCGGTGCCCGAGACCGAGGTGCCGCAGCCGTCGCAGCCCACTGAGACCGCGGTCCCGCAGCCCGAGACCACGCCGCTGGCGCCGCCCACCGACTCGGTGGTGCCGACGGAACTGCCCCTTCCCGTGGTTCCGTCCGAGCTGACGCCCGACGTGCTTCCCGTGACTCCGTCCGAGGCGGTGCCCACGACGGAGGTGCCCGTGGTGCCCACGTCTGAGGTGGCTCCCATCGACACTCCCTCGTCCGAGGTGCCCCCCGTGGTGCCCACGTCCGAGGTGGCGCCGTTGCCGTCGTCCGAGGTTCCCGTGGAGCCGGTGACGTCGGAGATTGTGCCCGTAGAGTCTGCGGTGGAGACGCCGTCGGCCCCCGTGGCCCCGGTGGCGTCGTCGGAGGTGCCGGTGGTGCCCACCTCGCAGGTGGAGCCCGTGGTGTCCGAGCCGGTGTCGCAGGTGGCTCCCGTCGAGGAGAGTCCCGTGGCGCCGTCGGAGCCCGTCGAGCCCACCACCGCGGCCGTGCCCACCACCGCCTCGCCGGCGGAGTTGCCGCTGGTGCCCCCCACCGACGAGCCCGCGGTGGTGAACCCGCTGACCACCAAGGACTGGCTCCCGTCGCAGATTGTGTTGGAGACCGCCGAGGAGGGGATCGACACCGCGTCGAGCACCCCGTCGGTGCTGGCGGGGCTTCCCAAGGCGATCACCCCGCCCACCGCGTCCACGCCGACGCTGCTGGACTACCAGGTGATCAACATCGGGTTCAAGCTGCAGCTCAACTACCCGTTTGTGGTGGACCACCCGTTGCTGCTGGCGCAGATCTTCCAGTACTTGCCCGGGGCGTTGACGTACCCGTTCGGCGACACCGCCAAGTACGCCGAGGTGGCGGTCAAGCGGTTGATGCCGTACCTGGCGCCGCACGTGCTGTACTACATCACGGTGGCCGAGGTGTACTTCCCGCTGGACCTGGTGGACGCGTTGCAGCAGTTTATTCTGACCCAGGGCTCGTTGATCTACCGCAACCCCGACCTGCGTGAGGCTACCCTCGCCGGGTTGATCGACCCGCGGATCAAGGTCAACGACCCCAACCTCACCGACGAGATCTCCCCCAAGGCCACCGGGTCGCAGGCGCAGACCACCGGGGTCAACGGGTCGTTGGACTCGCCCCAGGCCACCGGAGGCTCCGGCGGCAAGATTGCCGGGATCACCATTGGTCTGGCGGCCGCAGGCGCCGTCTACATCCTGTTGATGTTCTTGTTGTTCAAACGCTACAAAAAGAACAAGATGGCCATTGAGTTGCCGCCGCTGGACTCTGAGCTGAACCTCGGGGTGCAGCTGCAGCTGGACGGCCTGCTGGGGTTCTCGCTGATCTTCCAGCGCATCAACCAGGCCGACGGCCAGGCGCCGGGCACCCTGGCGGGCGATATGTACCACCCGCTGCCCCCCAACAACGGCGGCATGCACATTCTGACTCCCGTGAATGCCCAGAACCTGTTGGGCTGGGCGCATTAGAGAAAATATAACACGCTTTCCTGTACGGCGCCGCCGCTGAAACCCAGAGACTCCTGTATACCCGTCCCGACCCTTCGCTACAACCACCAGAACTTTCGACCACTTCTGTGTGTGTGTGTGTCCCCCTTTTCTTCTTCCTTCCTCTGTTTCTTGTGATGTGCGCATCAATTGTTTTATGGACAAAGAGTCGGCCGCCACGCGTGATTTGTATACTAATATGATATGGATACTTAGTGGCTGACCCGCCATTGCAAGCAGGGCAGCTTAATAGATGTTTGTTTTAAAGATAAGTAATCTGAAAGTAATCTGAAAGTAATCTGAAAGTAATCTGATTGAGAAATTGAAAGAGACGAGGTGAATCTGACCACTGGATGGTTTAGTGGTGATGGGTAGTGGTCAATTGGAGGTTGAGGAGCACCAGATAAATTGCATCAGAAAAGTAACTTTTTCATGTCAAAGAACGAATCACCTAAAGGCGAATCTTGACCACAGCTTGATGCAAATGTACCCTACGTGGTTTTGACACAAACTACACTGGTGACCCTACAATACTACAGCGACCCCACCACACGAAGCCCCACCCCACACCACCACACAGCCCGAAATCTTGTATATTGTTCTAATCACTCTTCTTCCCCCCAGCCAACCGGTCGTCGGCATGGCTCAGCTCCGCATCAGACTCGTCGTCCCCAAGCTCAAACAACGTGTTGTCGTTGGAGCGACGCGACAGCAGCGGCGCCACCGTGGAGCCGCCAACGGTGTTGGCGTCGTCAAACGGGTTGTCCACCAGCTTCTTGGGGCCGTCACGCGGCAAGTCCAACGAGTCCGCGCGGTAGTTTGCGTTGTTGGCCCCGTTGGCCTCGGTGTCCGAGTGGCTCATCAACGACAAGTCGTCCAACTCGAACTCGTGCCCGCGCTGGTAGCCCTCGTCGTCCTCGGGCCCGTCCGCCGCCAACTGCTGCGAGATCGCCAACATGTACAGGGTCTCGGTGGGTCTCCACAACCACGCCACCCCCATAAACACCAAAAAGTAGACGACGGCCGGCCAGAAGTCGTAGAAGAAGAAGGTGCCCTTCCAGTGCTCCTCCATGAGCACCGTCAGCAGCATCAGCAAGTAGATGAACAGCGACAACCCAAGCCCGGCAAACGTCAAAAACACCGAAAAGAAAATGATCTTGAAAAGATTGTTGTACAACTGGATCTTGATCACCTGGCGCTGCTCCAGCAACCCCTGGATGGTCTTGCGGATCAGCACAAGCACCAACATGTAGTAGCAGGTGATGGTGATGGCAATGGGGATGTAGCACAACAACCCGAGCCACCCCAGCAAGTCGTCGTCCTCCAAGTCGTTGGTCTTCAGCACCAGCAAGAACAGGCCCAGGTAGTAGGTGGACACAAGGTACACCATGGCGGCAATAAAGTTGGCCGCGGCCAACAACTTGCACTTGAACATCACCAGCTTGGGCAACTTGAGCACCACGACACCGTAGCCAAGCGCAATCAACAACAACAAGTAGAACGACCCAGCAATCTTGAACGCATTGAACAACAGCAAAAAGATCATGTAGAACATGTTGAACCCCAGGGTGGTCTTGGGGGTGTTGTTGAGCAAGTCGTAGTACAGCCACACCACAATGGTGTCAAACGTCAAGAACCCCAACATCGCCAACAAGTACCGCTGCAACGGCAAGATCTGGTTCTGCTTCCGCTTCTTCCAGAACTGGAACCCGTAGAGAGCAAAGATGACGGCGTACAACACCGCCATGATCCCGTACGCAGGCAACTTGGGCACCTCACTGGCAGAGAGGTAGCCGAACGCGTTCTGGAACAGCACCTGGCCCTTGTAGTGGCGCTGGTGCATCAGCACCGTCAGCACGCAGTAGTAGCCGGTACGGGTGATGTTGTACTCGATCTGGGCACGGCCCAACCGGTCCATCTTGGCGGTGAAGATCGTCAGGTTCTTGTGGGGGGTGTACAAGTATGTACCGAACTGGTCCTTGGTGCAGAGTTTGTGCAAAATGGCGTCGTTGTCGCAGATGTACTGGCGCTTGGGAGCGTGGGCGTCCTTCCGCTTCTCCTTGGTGTTTTCCTCGCCCTCCTTCTTTTCGTTGTCCTTCTTTTCGTCCTTTTTCTCGTCGTCCTTCTTTTCGTCGTCCTTCTTTTCGTCATCCTTCTTTTCATCTTCCTTCTTCTCGTCCTCCTTCTTCTCATCCTCCTTCTTCTCGTCCTCCTTCTTGGCGTCCTCCTTGGCTTGATCATTGGCGCCCTTCACCAAGTCGTTGGGCTGATCCTCGTCACCGCCCGCCACCTTGTCGCCCTCAACTCGACCAATGAACTCCAAGTCACGGTACTCAAAGATGATGTAAGAGATATCGACATCCGACACCGGACGGGGCGTTTCCTTGCCGTTCCACTTCTTGTTCTCAAACTGGGTGATTTCAAACTTGATGCTAGGGTTTTTCAGTCCCCCCCAGTCTTCCTTCAGGTACACACCGGCACACACCATCGACTTGTCCTTGTCGAACTTGACGGTGTTGGCCTGCGCACCCGCCAACAAACCGGCGCAAACCAATGGTATTAGCATTCGCATTGGGGCAGTGGTTTTCTCGGTAGTGATCAATCGGTTTTTCAATCAATTGCCGCAAGAGTGCGTGGTACGTGGTCGCACCGACAAAGTGCGGGATTTGGGGCAGTTCGAGCAGAAACCCGGCAAACGCCACAATAGAACAGTGCTCAATCGCTGTATGTGCTAGCGATCTCGGAGTTTCCCTGGTTGGATCAGCGGATCGCGTACCGCAGGGCCCCGGTTCGGCAAATGCGGGTGCACTCCTTATCACCAGCTACGGGTGAACTAGCAGGCTAACAGAGATCAGTCAGCAAGATACTACGTATTATCGGTTAGGCAAACTAAAAGTGGAGGTGCTAGAGACTTAAGGAGAGCTCTCCGTCTACGCGCTCGTGAAGCTCTTGGCGCTGTATGTGCACGAGTTTTCGTATGCAGATCAGATAGATAACGAGACTTGATGTTTGTGGGGTAACGCCCATCACGCTTGAACTTCCAGCTACACTCGAAAAAGACTTGTGCATGCCACCACGCCATACTGTCCCGTTTTCGCTGACCCCTCGGTACCTGCTTTATATGCTTATCCCCACGGGTATGCACCTGCACACATCTAATGCGTACCACTTGGCTGCAAACGCTAAGTTCAGAGAGAAACGACCAAGCAAGTGGAGAGGAAGAGGTCATCAGCAGAGTACCCGCCTCTTATTGTAAGGAAGCTGGTACATTTTACTGCGGTCCGACCACCGCAGTGATTGTCTGGTGGCCCCACCAGAAATAGATTAGTACACTAGTCTGCCGCCTACTAAACTCGTTAGTAGATACCGATTGTGGTTAGTGTGGTCTAAGTGTAGACTAGCTGTCAAGAACCTAGAAAGCAGCAGCGATCTGAACTGTTTTCGTGACTGTTTTCGTGACTGTTTCACGACTTTCCACGTTGCGTTGCAATTACTTGTGGTTCAGCGGTCACAGAACCGGCACTAGTGGTTTGTTTGCCATATAAGTAGCCGTGGATTTCTGCCAGTTTACTTCATTGTTTCCAAATGAACAGCTCCCAGAACCTTAACGGAGGCGAGCCAGCAAGCGTCCCTTTGCGTGAATCGGTTAATATCCGCCCTTCCGTGGTTCATGACTTTGATGAAATGCCCGTACGGGGGGCCTCTTTTGCCAACCTCCCTGACTTTGAGGATCTGCTGAACGCCACACGGGTGACTAATACCGTGGAGGCCTGGGACGCAATGGCTGCTGAGGCTGGTTTCAATGAGCTTGACCGGAAAGCGTTCTCTTCCTTGGTATTGAAGATGTCGATCGGCCTTTGGAATCTTCGGGGCGACGGGTTGAATAATCTTTATTTCTACTTCGATGGCAACGCTTACGCATACTTCAAGGAAGGTGATTGGCGTTTGATCGTGAAATTGGACAGAGTATTCTTGATGTCCAACAACTCCCGTTTGGTTGTAGCGCACCTGGGACGCACTGTCAATTGTATTTATGACCTTGACCAACAAAGCTACTATGAGGAAACCCCAACAGAGGTGACGGCGACCATGGCGCGTTTATTTAGAGGTTTTTAGTTCAATGCACACCCGATAATTTGCCTTCGTTGATCGTACTCTATTCAATAGTAGTCAGCTTGGTTATGCGAACTCAATATAAACGTGGTGATCCCTTGTCACTTTCAAAGCACGGAGTTAGTTTCTACTCCCTCGCGTCTTGGTGACGGCGAGGCGCATCCACGTGTGTTACTATTGTCTGCCCATTGATTTCGCTATTCTATACGAACTATTTGGAGCTGGCGATCTCGAAAATTCAAAGATTTTGGCAAGTATCTTTCCTGAAAGCGCCTCATTCATCAGGAATGCACAACATTTGAGCTCAAACCTTTCTTCGTGACCGTAAACGTACGGTTGCCAATCGAGTCCGCCGAGTCTTTGGGTCTGACGGCCGCAAGAAGTAAGACATACATACCACATGGAGCGGATGCTTCCTGCACCAATATCTAACTTGAAGCTTCAGTCGGGTCTCATTGTGGTACCCAAAATCTACATATGGTATTGTTATGTGTCACTACATACCGCAACACGACCTCTTTCCTCATAATCTAGGCCACAACTTCGCGGCTTTCGCTTGTCTTTGGCAGAATTTCGCAGTAAGTTTCAAGAGCTCGAGGCGGTGACGATACTCCATTTCACCCATATGGCAAACGTGAACTGGCAATTTCCAGATATCTTCACATGTACTCCTCTCTTTGACTTTTGGGTTCCAAAACTCGCAAACGGAGCACCGATAGGTAGTTGTGCACACATACCCACAGCTCAGGAAGGCTGCCAAGGTACGAAAGGCGTCAAATTTCTCAGTAAGATCAGGGATTGTGTGGCACCATTCCCTCAACGACTGGAATCGCGACTTGCGAACACGAAATTTCACATAAATTTCGGGTTGACGTCTGATCTCATCTTTTGAAATAACTGTGCTCCACTCGTCCCACAACGCGATCTCGTCTGGTCTCACAGGAACTACGTCCAGATGACAAGCGTGGTAGCAGCACTCCGACAAAAAGTCATTACGGCCTCTTTCAAAGTGGCGTTGAGCACTATCTACTCTGAATTGATCCTTAAACGTCCTGGGTCGTGGGAGATTTAAGCTAAGCATCCGTCTGTGTACACATTCCGCCTGTTTTGCCTTAACCAAATAAGCACACAACTTTGCCATGTCGTACGTCATGTGGCCGTCGGGCCCAAATGCTCGGTGCATTCGGTTGGCAACCATACGCTCACGGCCATGGGGAAACGGACTGAGTTCAAAGGAATTGTCGTTAAATTGGACGAGGCGCTTCCGTGGAGGGAATTTGTCAAGCTCTCGGA